>JAJEJO010005670.1:374021-410703 GCA_020662805.1 Glaucomys volans | reverse complement strand
TGTGTGGACATACCATCTGCAGTAGTGGAATTTTAAGTGGATCCTGACAGCCAGAATTGGTTTTAAGGAATGGTTCCTGCTTAATCTCCAGCATCTGGGAATGACCCTTCTTCCAAGAAATGCAGCAGCTGTTATACTTCCCTACTTGAGGTGAATTTGTGTTTGCTCTACAGGCAGATGGCTCCCCGATATCAGAACTGAGTGCAGGAAAGAGAAGGCCACGGCGAATGACCCCCTTTTGGAGGGGGGTGTCCCTCAGGCCCATTGGAGCCTCCTGCCGGGATGACTCTGAGTGCATCACAAGGCTCTGCAGGTACTCTGCAAATCTGGGCGAGGGGCCCTGGGAAACTGGGCAGAAATAAGATCAGGACATACAAAGGCCTAACAATAAAGTTGGGATGCAAGAGTGTCTGGGCTGAGGCTGTGAGCTCCATGGAGAATCTCTCAGCAGTTTAGAACTACTCAAGCACCATTAAAGAGTGGTGCCTTTCCTGAGACTGGAGAGATCAAGCAAAGACAAGGGAAAGGCAGCAGATGTGGTCCTGGGTACGCCTAGATTCAGGTTTAAAAACTCATCTTTTTCCCCTCTAGAAAAAGACGCTGTTCCCTAAGCGTGGCCCAAGAATGATACATGCCAGGGGAAGAAAGGACAGCAGTCATCTCCAACAATGCTCCGTTCTATGGAATATTGATTAACTTCATTTGGGCTGGAGATACAAAAGTGAAGCAATTTTGTGTTTTTATTATTTAAAGACAGATGTATGCTTTCAATTGGTCTCCATTTCTTCTTAGAATGCTGATATGTGGATAAGTTTATCTGTCATTTAGAGTTTATTTTTCTATGGATATTATTAAATGTCTCAAATTAAAATTCTGGCAGACTGAAATCAAACTTGAAGGATTCATTTGGCACACTACAGAAAAAAAAAAGTATTGCCTAATAATGATCTATTAATTTCTCCATCTGGAAAGTGTGGGGAAAGTTAACAGTTTTTCAAGAATCCAATACAGAACACGCTGCAGGTTAAAGGCAAAAATTTAACAATAGCTATGCAGTCTTGGCAAGTTTCTAAATTGTGGTCCTGGATCCCAGCCTCCATGTAAAGAACTTTTTTTTCTTAATATTTTTTTTTAGTTGTAGAAGGACACATTTACTTATTTTTTTTATGTGGTGCTGAGGATCCAACCCAGTGTGCCTCACACAATCTACCACTGAACTACAACCCCAGCCTATAAGAACTCTTTAGTAAGGTATCAAGATAAGCAAGTCCAGCACTTGCCACCTGATGATGTGTACCGGTTTGTTAATGAGTCTCTGAATATAAAGCAGAACTGAAAGAAAAATTTAGAAAGAAAATAAAGCCTAAGCCACTGACATCAAAAAAGAATTGAGATTTCTGTTTAGGGCAGGGCATTTGTGATCACTGCACAAGGAACCAGGCCAGCAAGTTCAGAATTTCTGTTATCAGTCTGTGACCTGTGGTGGAGGGTACCAGACTTTAGTATTACTGGACCCTAAAATACAAAAGAACAATTGCATGAGAAGGGCAAAGTAAGAGCTGAAGAAGTCTAAAGTGCACAGTGTTTATAAACTTTAATACAGAAAATCTATTTGATATTTATTAAACTTAGTTTCTCCACCTATGGTTTGGCATTATACAAAGCATCTTAATGACACAGAGTTAAAAAGATTTTTACAAATTGAAATGTGATACCCTTGTCTCCAAATATTTTAATTGCCATAAATTTGTTTAAAAATACACATTAAACGCATGTTTGACACTCTAAACTTTCTATAATCTCAATACCACAAAATACATATAATATACTATACAGATGTGGAAAAATCTAGTTAGTATATAATACTTTGCTCACCATTAACAGCTTTATTATGTGAAATGCACATACTGACTTAGAAATCCAAGCTTTTGAGCCCCAAAGTACCTCTGAAATTTTACTGTATTGCAACAAACAAAAATCACAGTATATAATTGAAATTTTGGTTGAAAATGTCAGATGCCTAAATATTTTGGATAAAAGAAATGTAAAACAAAGATTTGGATCATGTACAAAACAAAGGCATCCTATTAGTCACTAACAGTACCTTTCTGCAGAATTAACAGGCTTGTAATTTATCAACCACATTACCTCCCCTTCAAAACCCTCCCCAAATATCAAACCGTTATTTACCAAATAATTTTAATTTCAAATAAGATAAAAGGATTTCAATAAATATATAAGCATTTCCATCCTCCATATACAAAATTTCTAAAATCATTCAAAACGGAGGCTAGGTAGAAATTTCCCTAACTGTGCTTACCAACCCCATATCTGGCCCCCATAGGTGGTGCCTTCCCAGACACTGCCAACAGGGCCAGCTCTGTTGGTGAGCCCCTGCCCCCACCCCACCCCACCCCGACCCCAGTACTGTTGAATGCTCATGTCGATGATTTGCCAGATGTGTGCATAAAGTTGTAAAATGGGGACACTTCTTGAACAGCAACAACAAACTCAACAATATGGATACTCATGGTATTGAACTGAAAGGCAGCGTTTCCAGATTGGTATTTTCCAGAGAGGAACATAGTAGGTAGAAAATTCCAATGGTTAAAAGCTGAAAAGAAACCACATGGAAGCAGGAAAAAATAAACAAATCTTCCTAGAATTTCTGGGTGGGAGTGTTTCCCTGCTCATTTGGAGAGCTTTTCTTGGTTTTGTTTTAAAGAATGGCCATTTACACTTAGCTGAGCAATGGTGGCAAGGAGAGGCCCAGGCTGACATTCCTGAAAACCAATTTCTTTACATGACTACTCAGGCTGTTATTTTAGGATGCTTAAACATCAACATGACTTGGTTGAATCCTAGCAGAATGCTTTACTGTGTCCAAATTCCATTAAAAGAAGAGACTTAGCTATTCCTCTTCTATTCCCTTTCTGAGAGATAGCAAGTGCTTTTCTTTTTTAAGCGGGGGATGTACTGGGGATTGAACTCAGGGACACTTGACTACTGAACCAAATCCCCAACCCTACTTTGTATTTTATTTAGAGACAGGGTCTCACTGAGTTGCTTAGTGCCTCACTTTTGCTGAGGTTGGCTTAGAACTCACAATTCTCCTGTCTCAGCCTCCCGAGCCACTGGGATTACAGGCATGCGCCAGCATCCCTGGCTAGCAAGTGCTTTTTAATTAACCATCAAGTTTATGTGAATAGAAGCTAGGTAGACCAGCATTCCTTTATTAACTTACAACGACTTACTGTCTTGTGACTTGCAGCTTGGTTTTCAGAGTTTAGAAAGCTAACTGAATTTTTTCATTATTCACAAACAATTTATTTGGCCTCTTGTCACTGCATATTCAAGCCACTGAATGACTATTCTGATTTTACTAAATAGCAACTCAGTCGTGAAACATAATTGGGGGAAAAAAAAGTCTGCCTCTCCAACACATTGATACATGAAGTTGAAATGGAATCTGTTTTCCACGTAACTAAGGAATTTAAGTTATAGGAGTCTGTATGGAATTGGAATGTCCTGGCTCCCCAAGTTAGTTTTTTAATTTTTTTTCCTTTTTTAAAGCATCATCATAATCTGCCTAAAACATTCATCCCCAGATGTTCCTGGGACACATACAGAAACTCCTATAAATCAAGATACATAATGAAGTCATTTTGTTTAATTAGCTACTGGAAAATCAAAATTCTTCCCACCCTGTAAGAGCCCTATTACACTACAGAAGGGCTGAAATATATTTTAAAAGTTAATTTACTACAAATCATAGCAATTAAGTTTTAACAATCTAAAGGAATACACATTGCACCCTTGAACATTAATATTCAAGGTGTCAACAACAAAGTGTCTTAGATCAATTTAATAAATAATGTGGAAATAGTTGCACTAAGCTAAAATACTAAACACACACATTTTTGACAAACTAATTTCATGTTTTCATACATACATACATATATATAAAGTGTGTATGTGTACATAATTTTAAGAGCCAAAGTTACATACCCTCATACCTGGAGAGTGCACAGCGTACCTCTCCTCTACACCACTAGACATAACTGATGGGAGCAACTGCTGGCTGCTCAGAAACACCACGAAGTACTGGCCTCTGGAGCCAGAACTTTCACTGACAACAGCTGCCTTCCGTAGGCTCTGGCTTCACAATGCAAGCTCATTCATTAAAAGTTAATGTACCAAAGTTTCTGCCATTAAATACAAAATGATCTGTCTGATCTAGCTGATTAAAACCTTTAATGAAAAGAAACGAACAACAATTAAAAAACAGTGAAATCTACTAAAGCCACAAGTGTGTCATTCAAAGTGCAGCCCAGATGCCTAGTGCAAGAGCTCCCCAGAAACACAGGCATGCATGGGCACGTGCACACATTACTCTAAATTCCTTTTATATTGGAGAATTAAAATCAGTGGTGGTCAATCTTCTCTGCTCTTCAGCAGCTACAGCTGTAAATTTATCTGAAGTATTCACTGCTTATAAAGTAACTTCTTGGCTCCTTGCCTAGAAAAAGGTGGCACTGAAGCAAGGAAAGGGCTAGATGTTCTCCAGCCAGACTGGTTCCGGGGTTGGGCAGGCTCAAATCACCTGAAGGGGATACAGCCCAGCCTAGCCCAGGCAAGGCTACTGTGACAATTTCATCCTCTGCCACCAGTCTGTTGGTCACCTGTAAAGTGTCCAGTGGTGTAGGCTATTGCCTCCTGGCATTACAGGTATGATTTTAAAGAGCAGTCAACGGTAATTTTCAAATAGTTGCTATTTCTATAACTATGTATTAAGCAAAAGTCTCAGACTAAGTTTGTTTTTAGCCACTTGTCAAATTCAGTTTTAAGTGATTAGGAAACACTGAGGACACCTCACCGATTGAGGAGGGAGGAATGGTCACCTGTAAAGGAGTCCAAAGTATGTGCTACAGCAGATGACAGAACATTTGAGATGACTGAGGAGAAGGAGTGGTATTTCCTCAGACTATGACATTAAAAATTCAATTATTTAGGATTGGACTTTGATCCATTGCCCATTACCAACTAGTGGGGAAAAAAACCCTCCACATGAAAAGCTTGAACAAGTCATTCTCCAAGAATTAACAGTTTTAAAGAGAGAACATCTTACAGCAGCACCATAAAACACATAGAAAACTCTACTTTAAGAAAACATCAGTGTGACCCCAGAAATGCTCCTGCTGCCTTTCAGGACACACAAGAGACTAGAATGCACTGGAACTTAAGAGTTGCCCCACTGGCTGTTGTTGCTTAAGTCAAAAAGCCCAGAGGATACTTGTTCCACTTTCTAAGACATCACTGCAAATTAAGGAATCAGAGTCAGAGAAATCAGAGAACATACAGATACTTGATTAACATTAGTTATTTCTTACTAAATAACTACCACAATGGCTGAAAAGTTGTCCTTAAGGAAAACTATTCCTAGAACACACTAAGATTAAATTAGAAAGGTATCAGAGGCAATTTTTCAAAGGGAAAAGGTTAAATTCAACATAATTCATAATCTCAATCTTCAGGGATATGTAAAAATAACTTGAGGTACAAACAGTTAAGAAGTTCTATAAATATGAGGCCACAGGACAATGAAAGTTCACAAACTTCAGAAATAAATGTAAGGGAGACCCAAGTAGAGGATTCACTGCACCACTGGACTGAGAGATTTCCTTCTTTCCCCTTTCCCATTTCAAACCTCAGCTACAAAGAGTAGGGCAAGCTCTCCCCAACCCCCACCCCCACCCCCAATTGAATGTATTTGTTTTTGGAATACGGAGGACAAAGTATTTCTTGAAGCAGCATTACCTAATTGGTTAGACTAAGTCATGTACCAAAGTATTAGCTTTTCTGAATTAATCTTTTATGTCCCTAAAGGAAGTTTTAAAATGAAAGAATTCAACATTATTACTATAGAGGACCAACCATGTATGGATAATCTGGTCCTAGTGTAAAACTTCATCTGTAAACAATCCATAGAGTCTTCATTTAAAAGTAAGATTTAAGGCACACCAGACATGATAGGGGCAGTAAAAACAAAGTATAGAGGGTATATCTCTCATCCTCGACTCCTATATGCACCTTGTAGGGAAAGGAACATTGATATACAATTCTTACAGAGTTGGCTTCTTCAGCTCTATCCCAGCTCTCCTCCCCTTTCAAAGAGAGCTCCCATTGAACCAAGTTAGGTGGCACTTTTATAGTATGAATTTTCTGATCCTATCAGAAACACACATCAGTGATGAGGGCCTTTAAAAAGGAGAAATTCATTATCTCTACATCAGGCATTAGAAATGTAACTTGTATAGCAAAAGCACACACACCACAGCTGTAGGCCGTTCCCACATCAGTCACCAGGGCTCACTTCAGAGCATCACAATCTAGTATGGGGGAAAAAATCTACAATGAGATTTTAACCTTCAAATATTATCAATTAAAGAGACATAGGCAGAAACCCTCAGGAGTTGGATCATACTTTTTTCAAGAATAACTTAATCTGCTTCAATTGTATCAAAGAATTATCAACAAAAAAGAATACATGGATTTAATAAAATTCATAAAGTTTAAGATTGTCTTTTTATGAAACCCTTCAATATGATATGCTTCTCCTATAAAGTTTGCCTGCTCTTTTGTAATGCATTAAATGCAAGTTATAGTCACCTTGTGATTGCTGTAGTGTTATTAACATTCACAGTTTTTGAAATAATGCATACCAAATTAGACACATTTCATTTTACATCCACATAGAATGCCATCTTCTCATATTTAAGTGACTTTTTGTGTTGTAGAAAGGTATGCTTAATACTAAGCATAAATTTTACAATAATAAAATTGCAGTTAAGATTTGAAATAATATCAGGTAGTAGGTATAGAAAGATCATGTTCCTATTTTAGATGAACCAACTCTTACTCATAGAAGAGCTACCACAAAAAGACAATAGGTAACAAAGCTCCCAAAATATATAAATAAAAACACCTACATTAAGTTTATGCTAAATATTCAACAGAGTAAATTTATAGGCAGAAATAGTTAACTAAGTTTTAAACAAGCCCCCGTCTGGGAACTTAAAAAAATTAAAATAAATAGAATTTCACTTGATTAGTTACAAATTGCAACTGGAATTTCAATCTTATTATAGATCACTAAAACCATCTTATCAATATGCTGTAGATTTAAAAGTATTTAAATAATTTTTCACATTGGGAATATTGAAGGGGTCAATTGATATGATGGCTTTGGGTTATAAACAACACATGAACCAAGGAGGAGAAAACCATTCCTCATTCTTAGTGTTGACTAAGGGTATAATGGCAGTTTTCCTTCGTGATGTGACACAGTGTTGTGGAGAAAATCAGAGGCAACAAGAATGTGTTCAGTTCAAGATATCAACTTGGCATCTTGGCGAAGCCAGTGCAGTCCCTGCCGGGTATAACGAGCTAGATCTGTCATGATGCTTGCATTAAAGATGAGTGGGCCCATTACTTTATCCAGTTCAGCAAAGAATTCTAGAAAACCAAAAACATTCATTAAAAAATACACATTATTTTGAATCACTGCTTTAAAACTGAGTCTAGACTATAAAACAGCATTCACGACTTCAAAAAACACCATCCCACACTAAAAAATGATTAGTCCACATTTTAGAATAAATCATCCCATATTCTTAACAGTTATACTGTTTCCTAATAATGCAACATTTTAAACAGATGCATCATCAGGAATTAAGTGTTACTCATATATACAGAATATCACTGGTGACAATTATAAATTGCTATATTATGCATTAAAATGAAGACTTAGTACTACACAAACACAAAGTACTATTTGATTATTCAAAACATTCTCTATGCCGGGCGCGGTGGCGCACGCCTGTAATCCCAGCACTTGGGAAGCTGAGACAGGAGATCGCAAGTTCAAAGCCAGCCTCAGCAACTTAGCGAGGCCCTAAGCAATTCAGTGAGACCCTGTCTCTAAATAAAATACAAAACAGGGCTGGGGATGTGGCTCAGTGGTGGAGTGCCCCTGGGTTCAATCCCCAGTACCAACAAACAAACAAACAAAAACAAAACATTCTCTATGTGCCATTTTTGTGTAAGAAGTAAGTGACACAAAAGGGCATTCTTTGTATGTTTCCTAAAATAGCTCCTGTGAGAAAATTAAGATAGTCTGTACTCAACCTTTTTGCTGTAATCACATGCCATTCACCACTTATAAATTAAATCTCATGTTTTAAGATAGTAGATTAAAATATTAAAGGATGAAAATAAAAAGATTCTATGTGAACAAATAAAGGCTGCGTGTAAGGATGAAGGTAGGACAGTATCCTAAAATTTGATTCTTGTTGGGAGCAGATATAATGATATAGGACTGAAACACTGAGAGTTTTAGACATGCAGGAAAAAAAAAGGTTTACTAAAGATCATATGCTATTCAAATAAGAAGTAACCAAACACTTGCTCATCTTTACAGAATTCCAGCTAATAAATGCAGGTGTGTCAGAAGAGAAAACTCCTGATGAACTTTCTATTTCCTAGTAGAATAATGGGTCTACACAATGATCATCAATAGATGCCAAAGCATAAGTTAAGGTTCAATAGGGAATCTCCTTCAAACTAATCAGGCTGACACCATTTGAATAATCTACTGACAAATCCTAGTACCACTAAAAAAGTTATTACGTGCCTTTTAATATGATGTAATAGGAAATCTAGAATACCACCTATAAAATATTCATATGAAAACACTGTACTTGGGACCAGGGTATAGCTCAGTGGTATAGCACTTGCTTAGCGTGGGAAAGGCCCTGAGTTTGATCCCTAGCACTGCAAAAAATAAAAATAAAATACACTGAACTTGAGAGCTGGGGATGTAGCTCAGTGGTAGAGTACTTGCCTATCATGTGTGAGGCTCTGGATTCCATGCCCAGCACCAAAACAAACACAAAATTGAACTTGAATCAAATCTCAAGAAATAACCTATCAGTGTCAAGGAATTAAGAGAAGGAGAACAAATTAAGTGACATCATGAGATCAAATACAGAATGATACATATTTGATGACCTGGTTTCTCCTTAACATCAATGGCATGGTCAAAACAAAGAAAAAAAAAAAAACAACAAAAAATGAAAACAAGAAAGTGGAGGAGGGTGAGATACTTAAGAGACTTATCAATGTAATGTGTAGACCTTGTTTGGATCCTGTCTGGAATAAACCAATTGTTTAAAAAAAAAGGGGGGGGGGGCATCTTTGAGATGATAGGGGAAATTTGATGGTAGATTAGGCATTAGATAATACCAGAGCCTATTCTTAAGTTTGGTAACTGTGATAGACATGGTGGTCATATTTGAAAAAGTCCTTATCACTTGCCAGGTGTGATGTTGTGCACCTGCAATCCCAGTGACTCAGGAAGCTGAAGCAGGAGGATAGCAACTTCAAGACCAGCCTCAGCAACTTAGCAAGACACTGTCTCAAAATAAACAAAGGGGCTGGGGGTCTCACTGATACAGTGCCCCTGTGTTTAGTCTCCAACACTGCAATCAATCAATCAATCTTATCACTCAAGGATGCAAATCAGGGCTGGGGATATAGCTCAGTTGGTAGAGTGCTTGCCTGGCAAGCACAATGCAGTGGGTTCAATCCCCAGGACCGCAAAAAAAAAAAAAAAAAAAAAAAAAAAAAAAGAAGAAGCAAGTCTAAGTTATTTTCAGGTGAAATGTCATGATATTATATGTCTATTTGCTATAAAATACCTCAGGGAAGAAAATTATGGGACAGAAAACATGCTCATATGCACAACTAGCAAAATGTAGAAACTAAAGCTGAATGAACATGAGCTCATTATACCATTTCTCTTTCCTTTAGTCAAAACATGTTTGAAAACTGCCACGCAAGAAGTAAAAAGAAAGCCGGGTGAGGTGGTGCATACCTGTAATCCCAGCACTTGGGAGGCTGAGATAGGAGGATCACGAGTTCAAAGCCAGCCTCAGCAACTTAGTGCCCTAAGCAACTCAGTGAGACCCTGTCTCTAAATCAAATACAAAATCGGGCTGGGGATGTGGCTCAGTGGTGGAGTGCCCCTGGGTTCAATCCCCAGTACCAAAAAAAAAAAAAAAAAAAGTAAAAAAAAAGAAAAAGGATAGAAAACTGGCATCAGGGAGAAGAATGGACAATGGGTAACTTGAAGAAATTTTAGCCCTCTAACCTTTCCTGGTCAGAATTGACAAAATTTAATTCCTTAACAAATTAGGGGTTTTTGTTTGTGTGTGTTGTTTTTTGTTTTTTTGCAGTGCTGGGGATTGAACCCAGGCCCAGGGCCTTGTGTTTGACAGGCAAGCCTCTACAAACTGAACTATATCCCCAGCCCAACAAATTAGGTTTTTTTTTGTTTTTTGTTTTTTTGGTACTGGAGATTGAACCCAGGGGCACTCCACCACTGAGCCACATCCCCAGCCCTATTTTGTATTTTATTTAGAGACAGGGTCTCACTGAGTTGCTTAGGGCCTTGCTAAGTTGCTGAGGCTGGCTTTGAACTTGCAATCCTCCTGCCTCAGCCTCGCAAGTGCTGGGATTACAGGTGTGCGCCAAAGCGCCCAGCCAAATTAGGTTTTTGAAAATCCAACTTCATGTAAAATTTTGGGATTCCTCTTCTATTTTTCTCTCACCATTATCCTTCTTTAGGGATAGAAATCTTTCATTTTCATCTGAAACTTACTCATACAATAAATATTTAAATGTATTCTGTAATAAAAGGACACTGGCTCTTTTAAGCATTTCTCTGTGAAGGACCTATCTGAATAAGTGCTACAGACATATACTTGCTAACAACATCTATTAAAATATGATGGTGAATAAATATACAGTATTTTTCACTAAGGTCTTTAAATACTACATAATTTTCAATACTCTTGATTTGGAAGATAATAAACTGTTAAGGTACAGAGCCTCAAATGACCTAATTTACAAAATGTTTTTAAAAAGTCTGTTCATCCAACAGTCTTTTATTACTCCTATATGTAAAAATCCAGTTTGAATGTATTTTTTTATATATTAAACATCTCAGATGTACAATATGTCTAAATGTAATCCTATGTTTACAATTTATTAACCATCTCATGGAAGGGCATACATTTTATTACTTTTGTTGTATGAACTACATTCAATATGCCAGAATAGATGCCAATTTCTCTTAGACCAAGAGTTATGTTTAGTTTAGCTGTGTCAACAGTGTCATGAGAGGTTTTATGTTTAACCAAATTTGGCTATATTTAGTATGACTGCTAAGCATAGGAGATTATTAGCAAAATAATTATCATTAACCCTAAACTACATACATACAAGACACTTAACAAAATCATAAAAGTTCCTTTTAACAATTCCATCCCTCAAAGTTTACCCAGAATGCTACCCACCTTTTTGTTCTTTGGAAAGCTGTTCAGCTTGGTCCCAAATTTCAGTGGCATAGAGGAAGTTTGATGTAACCTGAACATAGCTGGCTGCCATCTGGTGGATCTTCTGCGGAATGGTCACTGAAGAGCCACTTGCTGAAGCACTACTGCCCCCAGAAGAATAATTTCCAGAATTGCCTGGCGACAGCTTTGGAGAAACAGGGGAAGGCATCCCAACGACTTTGCTACACACAGAGAAACAGGAAGCTTGCTCACACGGACAAAATGAGAGTTATGCAATTCATGTACAATTGGCTCTTCCTACACAAGAGCTTTTAAAATTCAAGATTCCTTTAGACTAGGGGTTCCCAGAGAAGTACTTCTTCTAAGTAAGTATTAAAGGCCATTGTGAATTATGTTATCTAGATCATTTGTTTTAATATGGCAACAGAACAAGAAATGGGAAGTAACTGAAGGAAGTCACAACTGCTATTAAGCAGTTCAAAATGTTTGAAGCTCAAGTCCTCACTCTGGCTCAATACACTTTCCATCTATTCAGGCACGTAACTACATATTTTAAAAATTGTTTTGGAGAAGAGTGGGTGAAATTCACAATCCTATAAACTAGAGTAGTAGGTGAGAACATCTTTTCTTGTGCACCATAATTTCTGGTACTTTTCTAGTTTATCCAAATTATTCAGAGTTGACACAGAGGTACACTTTTCAGTCAAATGCAATCATCACAAGCTTCCTACAATTAAATATTCCTTGGAAAACAAGTATATTGAAATTTTCCAGGTTCATTTCAGGAAAACTAAAATTTTGTGACAATGCACAAGCTATGATCACACATTGAAAAAATAAAACCAAACAAAAGTTGGGGGGAGGGGGCTTACTTGATTACATTTTTATCTGTACTTTTAGCATTATAAATCTGGTTAGAAATATATATACAAGGAAAAGACTGAATGTCAATTCACAGAAACATTAAATAGATAAACAAAAATAAAAAAAAAATCTTTCATGGTGTATTATGCCTTTTGGATGTGGATAGGGTGGGAGTGATGTGATGAGGGAGGAAAAACCACAATCATGTCACTAAATTTTGGGAATGCCAAGACTGGGATTAAAGTTAAGCCCACTTTAATAAACCCAGTAACTACTGAAATCCACTGTAAGAAGGGTTGAGATGTCCACAGGTGGACAGTCTCATCTATAATCATTCTATAATTATGTTTATATTTTTAACTCATAGAAGAGGAAAAAATGACTTGTAAAACACTTGGCTAGGGTTGTAGCTCAGTGGTAGGGTATCTTGGCAAGTGTGAGGCCCTGGTATATTCACATATACAGATTAAGATTTAGATTTTCATATTTACATATAAACCTCTCACAAATAATATTTTATACAATAAAATTTTACCTACCTCCCCAAGCCAGGTGATGGTGCTTGAGAATTATTGTAAGAATTCTGTAGAAAAATATTTTAAAAATCCATTATTTATTAAGTACTAATAGAACTGATAGTACTAAAAGCTGATATTAAGTAGCTTTATATATTTAAGACTCCAAAATATGTAAAAATGTAAAACAGAAAGAATTTATTAGGTGAGAACTGGAATGTTCTAGAAGATTTCATAGAAATGGCAAAGAAAGAACAAGTAATAGATGGATAAAGCGAAGGGGTAAGGAAATAGGGAAATGAGTGATGGTAGAAAAGAAGACATATGTGACCCATACAGTTTGCCTAAAGAAGAGGTTCAGATAAGGAATAAGAGTGAGACTGGAGGGTCTTGTAGGCGAAGGTAGGGAGTATGGATTTGACCCTGTATGCAATAGCAAGCTACTGAGGAGCTCTAATCACAAACAGAGCAGGATTTTAGGAGGATATATGTAGTGCTGGACTAAAAAACATGAGATATTTTAGGAAACAGTCTAAAGAAAGGTATTGAAAAGAAAAGATCATTTCAAAGGGGACAAAAAATTTTCAAAGTATAAATATGGCTTGTTGCATATAGCCACATAAGTTCTACAATCAGATATATATGTGTCAAAAAAACTTTCCCAGGAAACCTCAAACATATTTGAGAGTCTCAAACAGTGTATCCTCCCCTGCTGTGTTTTACCTGTATATAAGAGTACTTCTGGGGTAGTAATGAGAGACTACAAATTTTGTCTCTGAGGAAATGGTCCCTTCCCTTTTGTATACTTACCTTCAGGTGTTCCGTCAGTGTCTTTGAGTACTTCAGAGCATTTTCCTTCTTCAGTTTGAAGAGCCTCAGGTACAGCAAAGATTGGCATCTCAGGCTAGCCAATAGAAAATAGCTTATTTACCAGGACAGCAGACTGTGGTTGTATCTGTACAAACAACCTTTGTACCGTGCAGAAGTACAGGATCGGCTCATGTGAGATCATGGCATAAAGTCAATGACACTAACAGGTAAAACCAAAAGGTGTATTCTTATTGTGGTATACACTACAGGGAAGGGAAGATGGCTAAGAAACCTAGTTCTAGCCTCCCATTAGTTGTTGATATTCAAAAACCAAAACTTTACTCATAGGACTCCAATATGTAATAGTAACACATGCATTAAAAAAAAAAATCACTAAGGGGCAAAATCACACCATAAATAATTTAAATTTTAAAAAATGAAAATTAGGAAACACAAATCTGATGTAACACATAAACCTTAACATGGTTTATATAAATTTTTGTTTTACATTTTTACATATAAACCATCCCCACCTACATATCCAGTCATATCTACTTCTCGTTGGTCCTTGAAAGTCTCCTGTTTGTTCTACCTCTGCCTTGCTCCCTACTGTCTACTTTTATTCTTTCTTTTTCTTGGGTAATACTAGGCAAGTGCTCTACCACTGAGCTATACCCTTATCCCTTTGTAATTTGCGACAGTCTCAAAAGGTTGCCCAGGCTGGCCTCAAATTTGTGACACCCTCCTGCCTCAGCTTCCAGAATTGCTAGGATTACAGCTTGTGCCATCATACCTGGCTTAGTTACATACACTTTTCTTTCAAAGTATTTAATTCACATCTTGTATGCTTATTTAATTTCTATCTTCTCACACTAAACTGTAAAACTCCATGATGAACAGGACTGTGCAAGATTTATTCACAGCAGCATTCCCAGTGTTTGTTTAAAGTACCAACTAAAGTACATAACTAGTAACTGAAAATGCCTCCCTGGAACAAAATTAACTTACTAACCTACTTTTTACTTCCTTACTTAGTTATGGTACTAGGAATTGAACTCAAGGATGCTCTACTACTGAGGTAAACCCCTAGCCTTTAAAATTTCTTTTTAGAGACAGGATCTAAGTTGTCCAGGCTGACTTCAAAATTGAGATCCTTTTGCCTCAGCCTCCTGAACAGCTGGGATTACAGGCATGTGCCACAATGCCTGGCTGGAACAAAACAAACTTTAGTTCATACTCTTTATCTTTCTAAGGAGAGATACATATGTGAAAAGACTGAGAGAGTATTAAAAGAAGAGCCCAGGAAAGTGATCACTTAAGTCAATGGAGGGTTCCCATATCAATCCCATCCTATCAAGACTTTATCAAGAGGGCAATGGATCAGAGACTGACAACAACTAAAATCTTTCAGAAGGAATTTTGAGTTATTTCCTGCTTGACTCATTAAGAACAGGTTTGTAACAGGGTTATGGAAGTTTCATTCAAGGATAATACTCTCAAGACATACAAAGTCCAATTTATCAAGGGACTGCATGTCATTTAGGAGAGGCTAGAACACATAACACTTACCAAAGTACTGTGAGTCTTTTATCTGCAGCTGTAGCATCTGGTGCCAAGTAATTCTTTAGCTTCATAGTGTATCTATGCATTAAAATAACATACAAATGACAAGTAGAATACTTCGCCTTGATCTTATGATTTCCTTTGTTCTCTAAGCATTAAAATCAAACCTAAACATCCACTTAAATACCTAGTTCTCCTTTCCCAAGAAAAATAAAAGATTAAGCATCCTCTTCAGTTTATATGGTTATATCAGTCTCTTTCTACACAGACCAGAGAAATAATATGGTTGCCAATCATGTGGCAAATTCTTACACTTACTTGATAAGCTCCACTGTGTCTGAATACATAGGGAATGGGGATTTGGATTCCTGAGCATTCTTCTCTAATGCATTCCCACATTCAATGAAAGATACCACAGCATCAAGATAGTATACAGCTTTTTCAAACCTATCAGACTAAAGAAAGAATTAAAGTAGTTAGTAGTGATCTACTGTAAGTACAAACAACAAATGGGAATTTTAGCTAATTTGATTAAACACATAAATATAAGGAGAATATTTACATACCAATGCATCTGCATTGTGCTTTAGCTTTTTTGCTTCTTGTAGATAATGGTCTGCTGAATAATTTCTGCAATACACATTTTCATTTTAAATAAAATGGTAAATACTTTCATTAAGATAATTCTAGCTTATTTTAGTTTCTAGTGTCCCTTAATTTTCACACCAAGTTTAAAAAAATTAAGCTATCATTAAACATTTGTTTCTGTTTTTACATTTTCTTTTTTTTCTGTACAGTGTATTAAACCCAGGGGCATTTAACCACTGGGTCACATCCCAGCCCTTTTTATTTTTTATTTTGAGACAGGGTCTTGCTAAATTGTTTAGGACCTCACTAAGTTGCTGAGGCTGGCTTTGAACTTGTGATCCTCCTGCCTTTGTCTCCCAAGTTGTTGGGATTACAGGCATGTGACACGATGCCTGACTGTTTTTGTTTTTTTTCCCTGATGAATGTTTATATCAGGTTAAGAGTATAAATCACTCTGGCCAACTGATGGCAAATCTTTTTTTTTTTTTTTTTTTTTTTTTTTTTTTTTTTTTTTGTGGTGCTGGTGATTGAACCCAGGGCCTTGTGCATGCAAGGCAAACACTCTACCAACTAAGCTATATCCTGAGCCTGACGGCAATTCTTCTTCTCAGAAAAATCAGAAATCAAACTCCTTAATATTAAATACTAATTTCCTCAAGCTGTTTTAATGATTAAGAATAAATACAATGTGGGTAGGAGAAATAACCTTTTCTCAAAATGCAGGACAAAACATCATTGCTCCTCCTTCTTTAGGGGGAAAAAAACTATTTTAAATAGTAATAGTGGAAGCAGTAATAGCTCACTGGAAGGCACATCATTTACATCCCTCATGAGAGTCATGGAGTTAAGTTAAAGGAGCAGTAATTGGAAAAGTGAGTACCTGTCAAGTTGAAATATAAATATTCTATGGAGCACATACTAATATTAATCCTCCGATCACAGACAGATATCAAAATGAGTCTCTTATATGCTGAATGGAATGGTTTTATTTTCTTTTGTGGTACTAGGAACTGAATCCAAGGGGTCACACATGGTAGGCAGGTGCTCTACCAGAGCTATGTCCCCAGGCCTTTAAGTTTATGCTGGGATAGGGTCTTGCTAAGTTGCCAGGCTGGCCTTGAACCTATGATCCTCTTGCCTCAGACTTATGAGTCACTGGGATTACAGACATGTGCCATTGTGACCAGGTAGTAATGACTTCTCAAATGCATTTAAACAAATCTTACTTATCTCACCTGTCGTCAAAGGCAAGCTTTGTTCTTCGAGGTTTAGAAGTATCAGGAGTTGGCGTAGATGGAGGACAGTTAGAGGAGCTATTTGGAGCTTTTTCCTGACCAGAAAAATATATAACTATGTTGAAAACTGTGAGATTAAAAATTAAGTGAAGAGTATTTCTTTAGTCACTGCTAAAATGGAAACAAACTTCTATTGCCTTTGGTAATTAATTTCCTGTTATAAAACTTTTATAAACTTTATAATGTAAATTTTTTAACAGAATGGTCCATATTTTATATAACTAAACTACTCATACTCACATTTACTGAGAGTCTACTATATGCTAGGCAATGGACAAGGAACTTGTTAAAAACTTAAGACACAATTCTCATATCAAAATGGCAGTACTTCTTAGGGCAAAATACATTAGTAATTACTGGTCAATGAAAACAGCAATAACAATATAATGTTTACTAGCTTTTATTACTTATCAGATACCAAGTTAACTAATTACATAATAACTAAGTATAGTTGTTAATCCTTCAAAAACCTCATGAAATAGGTACTGCTATTAGATTGAATTTTTTAAAAAGCAGTTTCAAGAAGCCTAAGTAACTTGCCTAAGTTCAAATAACCTCCCCTGGGGGAGGTTTATTCCCAGTGCTGGGGAATGAACTTGGGTCTCACACATGCTAGGCATCAAACAAATTTTAAGTGGCATATCTGGAATTTGAGTTTAAAACCCAGATCTGCCTGATTTCAAAAGCCTAGCCACTTTTCTCACATTTTATTTTGATTCTTATCAACATGTCTATTCTACCTCCTTCTAACATCTCCCTTTATGCAAGGGCTCTTCCCTTCTCTTTCCAAATGTCTTCTATTCAGCCCTATATTTAATAAAATAAACATACAATCTGCCACAATAAAACCCTATAAATTAGTAGTGTAACCCATGACTACATAAATGTTTCAACAGTAGAAAAACCTGGTAATAAATCATTTTACTACTTGTGCTTAAAATCTATTTAAAAGGAACCATGTAATAATTTTTTAAGTTCCATGTGTTATAATTTACTTCAAGAAATGAAAATAAAAGTCATAAGATTTGAGAAAATGCTAAAGTTGCTTATGAAATGGCTTTGTTGTTGTTTTTGTGGTGCTAGGGACTGAACCCAGTGCATTGTGCTTGCAAGACAGGCACTCTACCAACTGAGCTATATCCCCGGCCCTGAAATGCCTTTTTTGTTGTTGTTGGAAGTACTGGGGATTGAACCCAGAGATGATCACTACTGAGTTACATCCCCAGTCCTTTTTATTTTGAGACAAGGTCTTGCTAAATTACTGAGGCTGTCCTCAAACTTGCCATCCTCCTGCCTCAGCCTCCTGAGCCTGGGTTTACAAGCAGGTATGGCCGACTGAAATGGCTTCTTAAACACAATGTTGCAGTTGTAACAATACTAAAACAGCTTACTTTATGTTTTAAACATAGTCCTATTAGTGCCTAAGTTTAGATTCATGTGAGGAAAACTGAAGGTTTCTGAAAATATTTTTCTTCAATTAACTCATTTAACTGCCTAAGTTGGTAACTTTAAAGACCAACTAGCATTAACAACTTTAATAACTATTAAGTACCAGAAGAGCCTGAAACTAAAATTGTAAGGGTCTATCTTTTGTCAAAAAGGATGGAGTAGCAAATGACTGCATTTAATCCAAAAACATTTCATAATTACCCAGGAAGTCAAGTACTGGAGAAAACAAAAAACAAATTTCTGCTGTTAAGAAAATGAAACTTACTGAAGGAACTTCCTTTGTAAGGAAGAGACACAGTGATTTTTATCCATGAGACAGCAGCAGCCAAATAAGCAGGTGAGTTCACTTAATGAATATTTTTTTTTTTTTTTAAGTAATAGGAGATTTAAGAAAGGCCTCAAAACCTGCAAAACAGTCACTGTCCTCATGGCATAAGAATTCTCCAAACTACTGTAGAAGAAGGATGTTCAGTTGAAGAACCTGCCTATTGTGCATATCAGTTTGAGAAGTTGCTCATACTTTAAATTTACCTCAACTTAAAAAACTTAAGTTTAATAAGCATGACAGCCTTTAGCAGTCGTCTAATTTTTCAACTCTCCAACCTTTGTTTCCTCAGTCACAAATAATCCAGTGAATTAAACTCTTTAAAAAAATTTAGGTTATTTTCTTAATTTTGTCTTACATACTCTAATTTGCTCAGAAATTTGCTCCTGGTCAGAATAATCAATACAAACAGAAAGCAATACAAAAAGCTGGTAATAGACTGAGGGGGATAATCTATTAAGGTACTGCCTTGAAAAAGCTTCTATGACCCAACTATCCACCCACAAACATGAAGAATATTTCTCTACATTATCAGTCTGTTAGGAAAAATATTAGGAATAATTTCAGAGCTAGTTCAGCTAACTTTTTTTTTTGTATTTCATGAAAAAAGTCAAGAAGTTGCTTTGTCACTTTATGTAATGTATTTCTCTGTAAAGTCTAATTTCAAGAAATTTAAAGCCCATTTCAAACTATAGACAAGAATTTAATCTTAGCATTGGAATCATATGGTGCTTATTTTGAAAACATTCATAACCAACTTTTAATTATGGGTTTCTATCTTAATTAGTACACATGTGGCCGACTTACTGCTTTTATGGTCTGAAATGACTGAATCACTTTATCAGTACTCTGACATACTGAGAGTGAAATGCCCAGGTCTATAAATTTAATGACATATTTACAAAAATGTCAAAGCATAGCTGTCACCTGGAAGAAGTTACAGCAATGAGAGTGATTTTCAAAAGGCTCAAGCTTCCAACACCATACCTTAACCTCCTTGGAACTACTGGAAGTCTTCCCTTCAGTTTTCTTCTGTTTTGATGCAGAGGAACTGTTTTTGCTGCTGCCACTATTCTCCTTGTTACTATTATTGCTTGACTTTAAGGAAGATGACTGACTAATAGTTCTCTTCCTAGAACCATGCTCTGTTTTTGGATCTTTTGAAGGAACAGGCCCAGCAGGTGAAGGTAACAAGTCCTTTTCTTTTGCAGTGTTCTGCTTTGATGACCTACCAAACAAAACAAATGCCCTCATTTCTCCACACAGTAACACAGGGGTGATGCATTTTTCCATTCTCTTTGCCTGCTTCCAAGACAAATTTGTTTTTCCCCATCTGATTACTAGAATATATGATTATTACAAAACAAGATTGTAAATTCCATGAGGGTAGGCATCTTGTCTGTTTTGTTTTTCTTTCCCCACCCTGTTTTTTTGTACCCCCCCAAACTGTATACTCAGTGTCTAAAACATGACCTGCCACACAACAAACACTTAATGAATACTGGTTTAATGAATGAGCAAACAGATGAATATCAAAAAGATTAATGCTCATACTAGCAACTGGTCTCTTAGAACTTATATGTATGCTTTCCAGAAACTGATAAAGCTTTATTTAATTCAACCACACTCACCCCTACTCCAATAAAATGAGAGAGGAGAATATAACCAAATTTTTATATTTTCCTTCTTTAATAGTTAAAAGCAAAAGCTCCCACTATTTAGTATATGTGTGTGCATGTATGATATCCACTTACTAAAAGGAACACTAGGAACATCTCAGAAAGTAACCAATACCAAATGATAAACATATTAACAACACTGGCATGCAACATGTTTTAGAGACATACTCTCTGTTGCTGGATGGCTTGTGGCCTGATGAGTTCTTGTCCTCTGTTTTGGGTTTTTTGCTCTCACTGGCTCGGTTATCATCTTCATTCTGGATGAAAAAAAAAAAAATAGCAGCTAGTAGGTCTCATTTTATTTTTTCCATTTAATTTCAGCTATTAGAAATCCACTAGAAATCTCCAGTTTATCCCTGACAAAATTTCGGAAATAAAATGATGTATAAGTTAGGTCTTACACAGAATGCAAATGCTGAAACTGATTTCCTATAATCTCAGATGGCATTTTCTCTGTGTAATGATTTTGAGGGAGGAGCTATCCATACAATTATAATTAAAATAATTTACAAGCCATAAAATTCACTCTTTAAGGTACACAATTCCATGGCATTATTTTCAGAGTTGTACAACTATGACCATAATAAACTTTAGAACATTTTCATCATTCCCAAAAGATACTCTATTCCCATAAGCATTCTTTCCTCATGTCGTACCCCAGATCCTGGCAATCAGATCTACACATTTTGGCTTTATGAACTTGCCTATATCAGACATCACATATAAATGGAACCATACAATATGTTTGACCTTTACATGTATCTGGCTTCTTTAACTTAACAATCTTTTTAAAAAGGTCTACCCATGTTATAGTATGAATCAATACTTCACTCTCATTTATGGCTCAACAGTATTCCACTGTATGGATATACCACATTTTATTTATTCATTTATTAGTTGATAACCATTTGGAATAACTCTTTGGCTAATGTAGTAATGCTGCTATAAACACTTGTTTTTGTTTCTTTCGGGGGGAGGTACTGGGGATTGAACCCAGGAGCACTTGACCACTGAGTCGCATCCCCAGTCCTATTTTGGATTTTATTTAGAGACAGGGTCTCATTGAGTTGATTAGTGCCTTACCGATACTGAGGCTGGCTTTGAACTCGTGACCTCCTGCCTCAGCCCCCTGAGCCACTAGGATTACAGGCGTGTGCCAATGCACCAAGCTGAACATTTGAGTACAAGTTTTTGTGTAGACATATATTTTCATTTCTCATGGGAATATATCTAGAAGTACAACTAGTGGGTCCTAAAGTAACTATATTGAACTTTACAAGGAAATGCCAAACTGTGTACCACAGCAGGTGTGTTATTTTACATTTCCATCAGCACTATATGAAAGTTCCAACCTTTGCACATCTTCACTAATGCTTATGACAATCTGATTTGCTGATCATAATCAAACCTACTGGTTTTTAAAAAACTGGCTGAAAATGTAAGTGGTAGGACTATTTTCAATGCTACTTTCATAGGTGAATCTATTTTCTTATTGCTTCCAATATCAAAACACAAGAATACAAACATTGTTACATTAAGAGTCTATTCCTACAAAAATGATTAAAGATGGGCAATGAAGACATAGAAAAGTTATCTATATCCTTCATTACTTTTTAATTGTTTTTGTTTTTGTGGTGCTGGGGATTGAACCCAGGGCCTTGTGCATGCAAGGCAAGCACTCTACCAACTAAGCTATATCCCCAAGCCCTCCATTACTTTTAACTAGTTCTCCTCTCACTACTATCTGCTCTATCTCCAGGAGTTGCCCAAGACACTTGCATCTTAACAAAGCCATGAATTTCAAAATTCTTAATCAAGTTTTGTATATTATACATTTTATAAAATCAAAATGTAATTTACAGGTATTGATATTTAAAAAAAACTTTAGAGGAACAGATGCTAATGACATGAGGGAGGAAGGGATACAGAGCTCCCTTTTGAAGAACTACAAGTTATATTTACACTGTAAAAATTTTAACTAAAGAGTAAAAAGGACTTATTATATATTAAATGTTTGGATATCTTTAAAGAATATATAATACTTTTTAAGCACAAAGGACTTTTTTTTCCCTACGCCGTAAAGAACACCCTAGTTTTCTAAGGAACAAAGTTATCATATATAAATCCTTATTTCACATGAATTAAATTCCACAAGCCAGCCAATATCTGAGGCTGAGACGCACAGAAACCAGTAGCCCTAAACAGCTTACTAAAAAGCTTCACTCAGGGATGAGTAAAGCATTCCTACAATACAATAAATGGAATTTCATTATTTCATTAGCTATTGTACAGAATATGGTAAAGAAATTCAAATCATATGGACCATTTCAATTTTGGAAGATTAAAAAAACTGAACAAATAGAGTATCACTTGCACATAGTACTGTGGTTTCAAGAAAAGGAGAGCAAATAAAAATTCTTAGGCTCTACTAGGTTTTAAGGAAATGCTACTACCCCATATGTGCTTCTCAGGTCAACTAACTGGTTTGGTGGCTGTTTTCTAAGTTTACCTGATAAGGGTCATTCTGGTACCTAACTCTTCATTTGTTCAAGCTTAACTTTCAGTACTCTGAATTATGTTCACACATATGTACTGGGGGAAATTATAGTATTCCTCAATAAAGATTACTTAAAAAATTGACTTTCCTCTAAAAATTCCTCACTAGATCTGAAAAAAATCCAGCTGTATTTTCCAAAGAGTTCCTCCATCTATATGTCTTTTTGTTTTGGGGACAAGGTCTTGCTGCAGGCTGGTCTCATCCAGGCTGGCCTCAAACTCACTAGCCTCCTGCCTCAACTTCCCCAAGTAATTAGGATTACAGGCACATGCCACTTAGCATATCTATATGACTATAATCCATAGATCTTAGATATGCATGAAATTTCACATTTCCTGTCTACAAAAAGCTAACCTTAAATTTACTCCAAGCTTTGTCTCTAAATTGCCTGGGAAATACTTATGGGTGAGAGCTAGTTACGTGCCAGAAGACTTTTTCCCCCTCTTTTTTCTGCTTTAGAGAGAAAAAGGGGATTGAATCCAGGGCCTCACAAATGCTAGGCAAGTGCTCTACCATTGAGCTACATATCCCCCACCCCAGGAGATGTTTTTAGTTCTGACCTTGATTAAAGGAAAAAAGGTATGCACAGATGTGCACAGTGGATGGGAAAATTCTCAAGGATGTGTCAAAATTGAGTCAATTCTTGGGACCAGAATTAGCCAGTTATCTTAAAAGTGTAACTTGGTTAAAGACCATGCTAGGTGGCATGTGCCTATAATCCTAATTAGAATTGTATTCTTGGTTGAAGAACGATAGTATTGTATCCCAACTAACACACGCAAGCAACATTTTAAGAATGTTATAAAGGCTAGTTTTCAGTCTCTGCTTCACTCTCACTTCTACCCCAACCACCACACAGAGGCTCTGGCTCATTTCTTATGGAATCTCAACTGGGCCTTTGGCTCATTCACTACTCTCCCTTATGGCTCATGACCATTTGTTATTTTGTGTCTTACTGAGATTTCCATAGCACTTCAGACTCTGATATTTAAAATGAACGACAAAAATCCTTTAAAAACCTTGTGGTTGGCTGGGTATGATATAACTCAGTGGTGGAGCACTTGCCTAGTATTCTCAAAGGCCTAGGTTCAATTCTGAGCACTGAAAAACAAAATGAACAGCAACAAACCTTATGTTTCCTCTTGCCTTTGTTGGAAGCTTTTTCTGAGGCCTGCTTCTGAGCCTCTCTGGTGTGTTTTTCTGACACATTTTTCTTTTCCCCCTTGGGTGGTTCAGTTTCTTTGTAAGGCTTTCCTGGTATTCGAGTCAAGAGATTCAGGTCAATCTTCACAATAAGTGGATACCTGTCATCAGGCTCACTGAGGGGTGAAAGAAGTTCCTTCTCTTCCATAGGAGAGAACATTCGTTGCCGAAAAAAACTATCTTCTTCCTCCACAGAGGAGGGTTTAACGGGAGTCCTATTACTATCAGGGTACTTAGGAGTTTGTGAAGAAGGAGGAAGGCTCTCACTTTCATCTGAATCTGAGGATGAGGTATCTGTTTCTATGATTTCCCTTGATTTCTGGGAAGATTTACTTGTTGACTTGTATTTCTTTTTCTCTGTAGTAGGTCGAGGGGAAGATTTAGACTCCTTCTTTATATTGGGTTTTCTTGAGCCTTTGGTGGCTGCTTTGTGTCTGCTGGAAGGCATGCTAGTAGCCATGTCTACAGGGGTTTCACTTTCTATTTTCAGGCCCCCCCGAGGCTCTTCAACAGCTGCCTTCTCAGCTTTTTTGGGTTGTTTTTTGCCTACAGTTCTCCTTTGTGTTGTGCTGTCACTCTGTGCTGGAGACTTCTGTCTCCCACGTCCACTTTCTGATCCCTTTTGGATAGTTTTAGAGTCTCGTACAGGAGTAGCAGAATTTGTTTCCTTCGGCCCTCCTGGATCTGCGTAGCTATTCCCAGGGCCCTGTTCTCGGCCTTCTTTTTTGTAGCCTTGGGAAGATGGGATGTTACTGTCTACAGAAGAAGCTGGTGACACTTTATGTGGGTTCACTTTATTCAACCAATTATCAAGTTGCCATTTGTTTGTTGGTGGTGGTTCAGGCTGAAAAACAAATACATATCCTTTTTTTCAATATTAAAGTTTTCTCCCTCTTTCATAATGTAAAAGAAGAGGAAAAACTCTAATGTCTAATCCAATAAAAAGAATGAGCTTTATCAAGGTTCTGACTGAACCAAAGCACAGGGTGAAGTATTTACTGTTAGCTCTAATCACTTGAATATACAGATAATGTTATACATGGCCTTTAAACAATATTCATGTTAGAAATCTAACTTGAAAGGCATTAATTACAGCCAAGCACAGTAGAACATGCCTATAATCCCAGCTACTTAGGAGGCTAAAATAGAAAGACTACAAGTTGGAGGACAACCTCAGCAACTTAGTGAGACTTTTTTTTTGGGGGGGGGGGGGGGGATGTAGTTCCATGATAGAGAGCACCTGGGTTTAATCTCCAGCAAAGAGAGAAAAAAGAGTGTGTGTGACAGAGAAAGGGGCGGGGGGGGGGGGGGGGGAGACACCTGGAAGTGATGACACAGAATAAATCCAGAAACAAAAAAAAAAATGTAGGTACCCCAAGAGGTTTTCTCTCTTGGGGGTACCAGGGAATGAAGCCAGGGGTGCTTAACCACTGAGTCATATCCCCAAGCCTTTTTAAAAATTTTGACACAGGGTCTTGCTGAGCTGCTTAGGGCCTTGCTAAATGGCGGAGGTTGGCCTTGAACTTACAATCCTCCCGTCTCAGGCTCCCAAGGTACTGGGATTACAGGCATGCACCATCACACATGCCCAGCAAATTTTTAACAGCATTTTAGCAAGCTAAAGTGAAATTAAACTATATAAGACTCCTCTGATCCATAATAACTATATAACATGAATTACCACATAGAGTATTACAGATTAAACTAAAGAAATTTAATATTTTAGTTATCTGTAATAGAACCTCAAACAGTTCCTAAATTGGGGGTAGTGGGGGAATCTTTTAAATAATAAAGAAACTGAAGTATTTAGTTTTCTTTAAAACATACAGTTCAATTGTTTTTTGTCAGAATATTTAATATTATTTCCTTCATCTTTTATATTTGAATCAGATTTTTACCAAAGGCCTTTTGAGAGGGCTTATCAGGCCCCTCCCTTCTCACCTCAGGAGATGCACTCTGGGATGGCTCATTTGCCTCACTGTCACTGGAACTACTTTCACTCTCTGAATCAGATCCAGAGCTGCTTTCAGATCCGCTGTGGCTGCTAGAATCATCCCTGGAGTTATCTGCTCCTTCACTATTATGATGTGAAGGTTCAGAGTTACTGAAGGAGATAAAACATAAATGACTAGAAGTTTCTTTTACAATGACAAGAAAACATCCAAATCTGACAACCATCTTTATTTATAATGTTAACTTGAGCTGTTACAATTCAGTGAACACAGAACTTTATTATAAATGAAATAAACACTTCCTTAAAAAAGTTTCTAATGTACTACTCAGCTATTAATACTTTTAAAAAACAGCTGAGGTATAATTTACATATCATAAATTCCTCTAGTTTTTAAAGGTAAACTAGATGAAAAATTTAGAGATTTTTAGTTACTTTATAGAATTGTTTCTCCACAATCACAAATGACATTATTTATTTTATAAGACCACTATTACAATGTTAATCAGGCTGACCTTATCCCTCTAAATAAAACAAAATAAAAGGATACCTACCTTCCTGGTGTACTCCTTGGCATTGTTTTATCACAATCCTAAAATTAAAGCATGAGGAAAACTATGAATGAATAGATAGTACTCTATTTCCTTAATAATGTGAGCAATATCTGGAATTCTAAAAACCACATTCTCTAACATATGAATCAATGTTTACTTAACACACTATTTTTTACTTAAAGAATAGGATAAGAAAATTTGTTAATATTTCTCCTTGTCAATAACCTCCTGCTTCATGAATATGTTCTAATCAATAACAAATGTTAAGAAAAAGTCAAGTTTTTAAAAATAAGGGGGAAAAATGGATATTTAAAGACAGCACAGAAAGTTAACTATATTATTCCAGTGTCAGAAGGCTTATAGGAAGGAATTTATTCTAAATAAGTGGATCTTAAATGTATTATTCAATTATAATTTTTCTAAAATACAATGAAAACAAATACTGCATGAGACTAGCAAAATTATATAGTAGTAGACACACCTGTTCCCCATCACTGTCTTCACTGCTGCTTAGTTTTAAGTCATCTTTTAACATACTAGAGGGAAAAGGCAAAAAGGATTATTATATTTGGAACAGTTTATCATGGATGCCAGAGTATTAAATATCCACCAATACTTGTAGAAATAGTGACTATGGTAGCCAAAGATTTAATTAAGAAACATAAAAACCAGGTCTTGTTCTGTCTGGTTTGGTTCACATTCAGAGTGAAAACTGAGAAAGAATTTAACCATTTCATAAACTCTAACCTTTCCATGAGTAAAAGAATCACCTTTCCTTTCTAATTAAACAAGTTACTTTCCATAAATTCTCATATTCACTTTCATTATGCTAAGTTTTCTCTAATTGCACATGTATGTTTATATCATTATTAAAACAAATTAATAGAGCAATACCCAACAGTTCACTGGAGATGTATAACTCTTAAAGGGAAAAAAATTAAAGCATCAAACAGTTTTCTCTCTTTGTCCTCAATGTTCCATGAAGAGAGATTTGTACAACTATTAGCAAATTGTACATAGTGAAAACCAGAAGAAATTATTCACTAAGTCGAAGTTCTAATTAACCCATTCTGTTCCAACATTCCAAATGTAGAACACCTAAGAAAACTTTAAATTGTATATAATATATATTAGCATTATGTAAGAATATAATTATAATGTTAATTAATAACATAATAATATATATAAACTCTATATTGTGATTTCAAACCATTTTAATGACCTGGGTCAATTTCACTAAAATATTCACAAAATTGAAAATTCTGGACTCAATGAGTTAATAAATGCTTTGCTATAAAACAGACAAGTGCCCTCTACAGAAGTAATAGTTTTTGATGAAAGTCTTGGTTATAGCAAAAATGACCACGTATGAATTTAAAACTCCAAGCTCCACATCTTCCTCAATAAAAATTAAATCCATTTTAAAAACACACAAATGCTATAAAGCTGATAATTTCTGAAAATAAAATTAAAGGTTTAGACCATGAAATCAAAGCCATTAAACTTAAATCTGAATAATAACTCACAAAACCCTTCTTGTTTTAAAAGAGAGAAAAAATTAAGACAATGATTAGGGAGAACTGCAACTAGAAAAATGTTTAATTTCTCATTACCTTTCTTTTAAAAATTTCATTGCATCTCCAATCAGTGGGACGGAAATCTTCTTTCACTCAGATAACTACTTGTACTTTCCCCTTGAAGCTCAACCTACACTTCTAAATCTAACCCCAAGTTCAAAGGATTATACAAAAATATCACCTTGAAATTAACCAAATCATTTTAACTATGAAAAGTGCTTTAAGACTGGATCAATGAAATGGGATGGGAAAAAAAAATTTTCTTTTGGACAGGACTTAGCACATATCTATTACTGATCTCCTACAAGGAAATGTACTTAACTCTCCTCACCCTTATGATTTAATAATGGCAGCTCAATGAAACTGTTTACATATGTGAGTGTGTCAAAGCTTTTACCAGACTGTTCAGGGCCCTGCATACTTCTGTTCCCTCAGCAACCAAAGCAAAATGTACATATATGGTAGGCCTGCATCTGGCTTTTGCATCTAAGTATGAATAGGAATATAATTTGAATTCTTCAGCAGTGTGGTGGGAAGGTTCTTGTATTCATATTTTCTTTCTTGTTTAAGTCCTCCCTTTTTCAACTGAAGACATTACTAGGCTAAGGTGATTAACATAGTTTATAGCTATGGCACAGAAAACTGGCACCATAGCCATAGATTCTTTAGAAATTGTTTTAATTGCTGAGTTAACTCTAAGTCTCAGTTCAAGAGTTCACTCTTTAAGTGAGAAATTATCACTGTTCAATACACTATCCTATTACATTTTGATATACATTTCTGGTTCTGCCTACAGAATAATAAAGACAGTTCCAACTGTGTTGCTTAAATATATAACATTTAGTGGTTAAATGGATGGAAAATCCTGTCTTTTTAAGATGATTTATTTATTAAATATAAACTATACACATAAACACACTTCTGAGAGATGAGGAAAAAACTGTGATCTCAGAGTAGGGGTGGGCAAACTATAGCCCACAAACCAAAACCACTGTATTGTGAAGAAAGTTCCTGGGGTTTTTTTTGGTACCAGAGATTGAACCCAGAGGCACTTAATCAGTGAGTCACATTCCCAGCCCTTTTTATTTTGAGACGCGACTCGCTAAGTTGCTGAGGCTGGCTTTAAACTTGGGGTCCTTCTTTCTGCTTTAGCCTCTGGAGCCACTGGGATTATAGGTGAGCACCACTGTGCCCAGTTTAAAGAAAGTTCTTTTGGAACACAGACACAACCATGGTCTATGGCTACAATTATACTACCACAACAGAATTAAGTATTCAAGACAAAGGCCATGTGCCCCTAAAAACCTAAAATATTTCACTATATGACCCTTTACATAAAATTTGCCTATGCCTATATTAAAAGATTAAAATTTCTGCCTGGGGATACAGCTGGTGGTAATGCATATGCTTAGCATACACAGGCTCTGGGTTCTCTCTCTAGTACATTAAAAAGTAAACAAAAGGCCGGGTGCGGTGGCGCACGCCTGTAATCCCAGCACTTGGGAGGCTGAGGCAGGAGGATCGCGAGTTCAAAGCCAGTCTCAGCAACTTAGTGAGGCCCTAAGCAACTCAGTGAGACCCTGTCTCTAAATAAAATACAAAATAGGGCTGGGGATGTGGCTCAGTGGTCGAGTGCCCCTGGATTCAATCTCCAGTACCAAAAAAAAAAAAAAAAAAAAAAATAAACAAAAGATTTAATATTTTAAAGTACTGTTCAAAATATCTAGATATTACAGATGACTTTTAGCAAAAGACAAACTTATTAAGCTATAAACTTACGATTTAGACTGGTGCCCATTTGAAGTCTTAGCAGAAGGATTGTATCTTTCTGGAACAAAAACAATACAGAATTAGCAACTGAAATTGCTGATTTAGATCATAAAATATTTATGCAAAATATCTATCCTCAAAGAAATATAAACTGAAACAATGAGATATAATGCTTCAACCATCAAAATGGCAACACACTGAAGTCCAATTATATGACACAGGGTGAGTATGGGGGAAACAGGCATGCTCATATAGGACTGGAAACCCACACAATCTTTTGGGCAGGTAATCTGGAAATATCAATTCTGTAACTATGTTGCTACTGACCTATTTCAATGAAGCAATTTTACATTACAGAAATATCTGGAGAAACACATACACACAGTTTGTAATAGAATGGTTTGTAAAAGCAAAAGTAGAAATAAACATCCTTCAGTAGAGGACCAGTTAAACTACAATACCTCCCCCCGCCTCCCCCGTAGCAGGGATTGAATCCAGGGGTGCTTAAACACTGAGTTACATCCCCAGCCATTTTTTGTATTTTATTTAGACACAGGGTCTTGCTGAGTTGTTTAGGGCCTTGCTAAATAGCTGGGGCTAGCTCTGAACTTGTGATCCTCCTGCCTCAGCCTCCTGAGCTACTGGGATTATAGGCATGTGCCACTGTGCCTGGCTTAAACTACAATCCCTTCATATAACACATTTTATTAGAATGAATGACAGCTTTATACTGATTAAAAGGTTTAAAATAAATTAAATGAAAAACCCAAGGTACTAAAGAGCCAAGTTAAGTCAAGTAAGGAGTGGGAGTGCACAATTCTAATCCCAGCTACTCAAGAGGGCTGAGGGAGGAAGATGGTACATTAGAGGTCAACCAGAGCAATTTAGAAAGACCCTGTCTCAAAAGGAAAAATAAAGGGCTGGGGATGTAGCTCAGTATTAAGAGTGCTTGCCTATCATGCATGAGGCCTTGGGTTTGATCCCCAGGACTGCAACAAAACAAAACAAAAGAATAAATAAATGAAAATGTTTTTAAAGGGCTGGGAATGCAGCTCAGTGGTACAGCACTTTCCTAGCCTGTGTGAGGCCCTGGTTCAATTGCCAGTAACACACTCACACACAAAAATAGAGTAGATGCTGCTTAGGATCAGATCTGCCATAGTTAGCTTTGGAGAGAGAGAACAGTGGTGGGGTAGAAGCAAAGATGAGATGTTAGTAAATGAAGAGAGAAAATGTAAATGTTGTGGTCTATAGCTAGCTATTTTCTGCATATAAATGTCAGGTCCCTTCTTCCTGTAACTATAGCTACAAAGCAAAAGTAAAATGAATCTATAGATAGAGACAGTTTAACAATAAAAGATTCTTCTAGTTTCATCTCTACATTAAGATAACTTAGCAAAAAGGTCATAAAGGTCCATATTTTCATCTCCAAAATACCTCAAAACCAGTGCAAATCTACCTTACTTAAGAAGTTACTGCTCTTGACAAAAATATCTGTTTTTGTTACAGAACTATATGGTTGTCAAGGTTTGAATATGAGTGTCCCCGAAAAGCTCTTGTGTTAATGCAGGCACATTCAGAGGTGCAATAATCAGATTATGAGAGCTATAACCTAAACAGTCCTTCCTAGTCTGAATGGACTAACTGGGTGGTAAATGCAGGCAGATGGGGCAAAGTTCCAGGAAGTGGATCAATGGAGGCATGCCCAGGAAGGGTTCATTTTTCTAGCAGTCTCCCCACTCCCCCACACTCCATTTCCAAGTTACCAAGAACTGAGCAGCTGTCTTCTGTCATGATGTTCTGCCTCATCTCAGTGATGGGACCAGATGACCATAACTGAATGTATAAAACTGTGAGCCAATATAAACTTTTTTTCCTCCATGTTGTTCTGGGCAGGTATTTTGGTCACAGTGATGAAAAGCTAACACAATGGTGAAGCCCAGACATTTGCAATGGTTACTGACCTTACCACCATTAATCTACACATCTCTTGGGACCATACATGAACTTCCCAAAGGTAACTTCCCCTCAAGTTCTATTAAGAAGTTAAGAGTTGGGGTGAAAATGAGGTTGCAGAGGATGACAGACTTTCTACACAGACAAGATGCAAGAAAATAAATGGAAAATGCACAGATATAGAAAGAGAAGTATCTTGGTCAGTTAAAATGACCTGTTCTTGTCTAGTTTTAAAAAATCATAGAACCACTTTATCTTCATCAAGGAAAAAGATAAAAAGACAGTGGAAAATGGCTTGGATTTATGAAATGCCCATTAAATTGAGGTCATGCACTTTCAACTATTAGTTCAAAAAGTGGTTTATTGTGATCAATAATGACCTATAGTTCTTGATATTTTTTAGTCATACAAGATTCAGATCAATCCATTACTGTTTATCAGATCATAAAATCAGAATAAGACATGCAAAAAGATTTACTAAAGGAATTTAAGGCATGGTCATTAAATCAAATGCTCAATAAATAGCTTAATTTGAAAATTAGGAGCAAAAGAAATACTCACTTTGTTCTCCGGGGCCAAAATTAGACTGCTGAGACTCCTAAGGAAAAGGAACACAAAGTATACAAAGTGATATTAAGAAAGAAAGGTTCATTAGTAGAAAATGCTCCAAATTACATAAAAATGCTTCAAGTACATAAAAGAAAAAGTGCTGAAAGAATGTGATGGGACCTGTCTAATTGGCCTTGACAATATTGTGGTCCATAATGGACTTTACTAGAGCTTACCCAAAATGTTAAGATTTCCAATAGTTCTTTATCATTCATTTTTTTTCAGCAGTATCCATGGTACTGATAACCTACTTCAAAGGCCTAGAGAGTAAATAATCTCTAAGCTCTAGGTCTTAAGAAAATGCTTAATTTTTTTTAAAGAAGGCAATACTATAAAAACAGTATACTGGGTTAAAAGCTGTATAACCTATATATATTCAAACTGTACTGCTTTCATGGAACCCCCCCCAAAAGAAAACCACCACATGGATATTCCAATATTATTTTATTCCTTCCCTCTCCCTAGTATTGTATAAGCCATTAGCAACTTGAGGAAGAAGGCTGTTATATACTATTTTCAAAACAGCATAACACCCAGCACTCAAGGAGCACCAATCCAAGAGAAACTAAAATGTCACTATTGGTGAAAGGAACACGCTTTGCAAATAATGTTCATGACCAGGACAGCTATTTTATATGCAAATTGTGCCATTTTTTTCTAGGTAGTATGTGTAGTACAAGATGTAGTTCTAAAAATATACAGAGATCCCTAAAAAGCCTACTTAAAAATAATCCTAATTTTCATTTAATGACAGGTTATCTGTGAAAGAACAATCCACACAGTAAGAAGGCTAAAATAAAGTTTTGCTATTAAAAAATCTTGTAAACCTACGTCTATAGTCAACTAATTTTCAAAAAGGGTGCCAAGACTAATGGAGAAAGAACAGTCTTTTCAACAAACAGTGCTAGGAAAACTGAATAGTTACATGCCGAAGAAAGAACTGGGCCCTTATATCACACTATATAAAGAAGTTAACTCAAAATGGATCAAAGACCTAACTGCAAAAGCTAAAACTATAAAGTGCTTAAAAGAAAACAGGCCAAATCTAAATGACTTTGGATTTTCAGAGAATTCTTATATATTATGCTAAAAGCATGAGAAGACACACAAAAATAGATAAACTGGACTTCATGAAAATTAAGAACTTCTGTACTTCAAAGAATACCATAAAGAAAACAAAAAAGATAATTCCCAGAACAGGAAAAAATATTTTTAACTCATATATCTGATAATGGGCTGGTATCTACAATATATAAAGAGCTCTTACAATTCAATGATATAAGACAACCCAATTAAAAAATGAGAAAATGATCTAAATAGACATTCCACCAAAGAAGACATATAAATGGCCAATAAGTACAAGCAAGATGTTTGACATCATCTGTCATCAGGGAAATACAAATCAAAACCATGATAAGATACTGCTTCATACCCACTAGGATGACTAGAATCAAAAAGATAACAGCAAGTGTTGACAAGGATGTGAAAAAAAAGTCAGAACTCTGATGGGAATATAAAATGGGGTAGATGCTTTGAAAATATTCTGACAGTTCCTCAAATGATCAAATGCAGAGTTAATCACATAGTACAGCAATTCTATTCTTAGGTACATAGCCAAGGATAGTCCCTGGGTTCAATCCCCAGTGTGGGGTTAAGGGGGATTTTCCATTTATCTCCAAAATAAAAATAAGCATATTATATTACTATTCAACTACTACATGTTATATAAGATGCTTTTAATCTTCAATACCTTAGATTTTAAAGGACTAAGATAAAAATGAAATAATATTTTAAAGTTTGAAATTCTATTAATTAATGACAATGAAGCCTTTCTCTACCAAAAACACATGTGCACGCGCACACACGCGCACACACACACTTCAAAGGTTCCACAAAGATTGGCTTATCTTGAAATATGGTTTCACTGGATGTCACATAGTTATACAAATGGAAAAGGCATCCCATGCTCACTAAATCATGACACTAAATTTTCAGTATCCTATACATTAAGATGCAAAGGTTTCTATAGCTGTTGAGCAAGTAGATAGATTTCCATGCTCTCTGATATAAATCAGTTTTCAGAAAAATATATTAAAAGGCTGCATTTTAATTTTTTTAGAAAATAGGGTCAAAGTCACTGAATTTAGGAAATTCTGTTTCCAAATCTTTAAAGTTCATACATATGAGTCATTGTGGTTTTTGAAAAACAAAGATGTATAAAATGAAGTGAGGACATTATTGTTTAAATGTTATTTTCCTAGCATAAGCACATTATCAGGATAGCAGTTACTTCCCATTCATCACTAAAACATCATCTTTAATATGAGGGGACAAAAGAATTCATTCCTTAAAAATATACTATGAAAAGATTTGGCAAACATGAGGAGTAAGACTGAGAGTGAGGGAGAGGGGTGTCTAATTCATTTTAAAGTGAGATAATGTCATGAAACTAATAACCAATTAACTTCTGTTAGTGTAAAAGATACTCAGGATCACTCCTGTAATGTTTTCATTAGAAAACATAAAGAATATGATTTCATTAGCAAATTGAAGATATTCTGCAGTACTCTGGACACTTCTGGTTTCAACATCATCACTGCGATACTGCAACTGTACATAACTGCACTTGTGGTGCCATTACTCTTGCCTTCCTGTGAGCAATTTTTTTTTTCCTGTGAGCAATTTTTATAATTCCTGTTAACACAGTCAGTACATCAACAGTGCCGTATTGGTTCACCAGAGGAGATGGAGGAGGAGGAGGAGAAGTAGGAAGAAGGCGAGATAAAAGGAGAAAAGGAGAGAAGGAGAAAGACAGGGAAGGAGAAATGATAAGATATAAATTTGTAAAGCACCTGGATAAGAGGTGTGAGGTAAAGGTCTGGGGTTATAGTTCAGTGGTAGAGGAATGGCCTACCACGTGTGAGGAGGCACTGGGTTCAATACTCAGCACCACATATAAATAAAATATAAAATAAGGGTATGGTGTCCATCTACAACTAAAAAGTAATAATAAAAGAAAAAAGGTGGGGCTGAGACTACGGCTTAGTGGTAGAGCACTTGCCTAGCATGTGTGAGGCACTGGGTTGGATTCTCAGCACTGCATACAAATAAATAAAGGTTCATCAACAACTAATTAAACATATTTTTAAAGAAAGGTGCTAGGTAAAGAACAAGACACAAAGAGAACACAGTGCAGGTCTAGCATGATGCATTATAACCACACACCCAATTAAACACTAATACATACTTCCTTTTTCCTTCTTTTGTATTATTTCATTTCTACAACCAAATGTTTGGCATACTGACACAAAACACAGTCCTTTTAGCATTTCCTTATAGCACTCAGTAAAATGATCAGAAAACTTTTAATGAAAGAGACAGAGATACAGGAGAAAAAAGAAGGGCCAGAAAAAGAAGGTAAATCTGGATGAGCAACTATAAAAGACAAAGAAGCAAGCTTAAAACAATATTCAATGCTAATGAGACTGAAGATGAGAAATGAAAAATGTTACTTGGATTTACCCAACCTGAATTTAAGTATCACCAATTTGCCACGGTGGTCTTAATGAAAAAACTTCTGCTGGGGTATTAAGGGTGGAAGCAAGATCAAATGGACTGGGCTGAGGAGTAATGAGGAGGAAAGAAAATGGCAAATAAAAACTGATCTTTAATAAGTTTAGCTCTTAGGGCTGGAGTCCAGCTCAGTGGTACAGTGCATGCCTAGCATGTGTAGCAAGGCCCTGAGTTGATCCCCAGAACTGGAAAACAACAATTATAATAAGTTTAGTTCTAGCCGGGCGTGGTGGCGCACGCCTGTAATCCAAGCAACTTGGGAGGCTGAGGCAGGAGGATCGCGAGTTCAAAGCCAGCCTCAGCAACTTAGTGAGGCCCTAAGCAATTTAGTGAGACCCTGTCTCTAAAAAAAATACAAAATAGGGCTGGGGATGTGGCTCAGTGGCCGAGAGTCCCTGAGTTCAATCCCTGGTTCCAAAAAAAAAAA
>JAJEJO010005670.1:264290-367999 GCA_020662805.1 Glaucomys volans | reverse complement strand
AAACAAAACAAAACAAAACAAAACAAAACAAAACAAAACAAAACAAAACAACCTTACTAGGGTCTGGAGATGTTATTCAGTGGTAAGAGTATGTGCTGAGAGCATGCATGAGGCCCTAAGTTCAATTCTCAGCACCCCAAATCAAAACCAAACTTATTATGAAGCTACGTACTCAAGACAGTGGAGTACTAGCACAAGCAAAGTCATGCTGATCAATGAAAATGGAAGTCAGAGTTCAGAAAAATCACCCTCATGTTAATGCTCACTTGATTTTTGACAAGGGTGTCACGATAATCCAATAGGGAAAGAACAATCTTCTCAACAAATGATGTAGAGACAACTGGATATGCACACGCAAAAGAATGATTTTAGACCCCTACCTCACACTGCAGACAAAAATGAACTCAAAATGTATTAGACCTCAATATAAAGTTGAAATTATAAAACTTTTAAAAGAAAGTGTAAATCTTTATAACTTAGACTGTGCAGTGGTTTCTTAGGTATGACATCAAAAGCACTAACAACAAAAAACAGGTAAACTACTACATCAAAATTTATATATAACTTTTGTGCTTCAAAGAAAATCAAGAAAGCTAAAAGACAATCTATAGAATGAAAGATTTTTCCAAATCACGTATCTGGTAAGGAACTGGTGTCTAGAATATATAATGAACTATAACTCAATAACAAAAAAAGACAATCTAATTCAGAAATAAGTAAAATACCTGAATACATTTCTCCAAATAAGATATATAAAGGCCAATTAAAACATACAAAGATGCTCAACACTATTAGTAATCAGGGAAATGCAAATGCCACAATTACATACCACTTTATGTCCATTGAAATCGCTAAAATCTAAACAAAAGTCAGCCACAAGGTGGAGAAAATGGAACTGCTGGTGGGAATACAAAATGGAGCACTTTGGAAATAAATCATCTGGCAATTTCTTAAATGATAAAACACTGAGTTGCCACACGACTCAACAATTTCACTCCTAGATAAACAGCCAAATGAACTGAAAAATATGTCTACACAAACACTGCTACACAAATGTAGTTATATAATTCATAATAGCCAATGAGTGGTTGGAGGAGCCCATGAACTGATGGATGAACAAAATGTGATACAGCCATACATTGGAGTATATTCAATCCTTAAAAAGGATGAAGTATTGACACATGCTATAATGAATGAATCTTGAAAATATCAAAAGAATCCAGTCAAAAAGACCACATAATATATGATTCCATTTAAAATGAAATGTCCAGAATAGGCAAACCTACACAGAGAGAACATGGATTGACTGGTGGCTGCCAATAGCTAGGGAAAAAGTAGGGTTTGGAAGATATGGATAGGTGATTAGGGATAATGGGAGGTCTTTTGAGGTTGATGAAAATGTTCTCAGAAGATTGGGTGATGCTTGTATAATTCAGTGAATATACTAAAAAACAGTGAATTGTATATTCTATTTTATTTTATTTTATTTATTTTTTTTTTGCGGTGCTGGGGATTGAACCCAGGGCTTTGTGCTTGCAAGGCAGGTACTCGACCAACTGAGCTATATCCCCAGCCCTGTATATTTTAAATGGGTGAAATATACATCACCTGGGCCTTGATAAATGTTCTACAAAAAAGGTGACTGGCAGAATAATTAACTATGTTCAAAGTTTTCTGATAAAGTCAAGCTTTAATTTTATTCATTAAAAAACAGTATAGGTATGAATAATACAGGAAATAGAATGAAATATTTAAAAATAACTTTTTTTTTTTTGAACCAGGGGTTGAACTCAGGGGCACTTGACCACTGAACCACATCCCCAGCTCTATTTGGTAATTTTTATTTAGAGACAGGGTCTCACTGAGTTGCTTAGGGCCTCGCTAAATTGCTGAGGCTGGCTTTGAACTCGTGATCCTCCTGCCTCAGCCTCCCGAGTCCCTTGGATTACAGGCGTGCGCCACCACGCCCGGCTTAAAAATAACTATTTGATTCCAAAAGAATCCTGAGAAAGAGAACAAGAAATGATGGGACAAACAGAAAAAATAGCAAAATGGCACATTTAAACTAAATACTATCAATAATTACATTAAAACGAAATGTTTAAACATTCCATATTAGCAAACTAGATTAAAAAAAAGACCCTATTCTATGCTGTCTGTAAGAAATCAACTTTAAATATAAAGGAATGAATAGATTAAAAGTAGAAGAATAGAAAAAGATAAACCAAGACTAATAAATTAAAAGAAAGTTGGAGTGGCTACATAATTAGACAAAGTAGACTTAGTAATAAGCAGTAATAGCAAAACTAAAGAGGAATACCTCATAATGAGAATAAAGATCAATTAATCAAAAAGCAATTTGGGGGATAAGGATGGGGACAAGGGACTGAATCCAGGGGTGCTCTACCATTGAACTACACTCCCAGTCCTTTTTAATTTTTGAAACAGGATCTAAGTTGTTGAGGCTGGCCTCTAACTTGCAATCCTCCTGCCTCAGTCTCCCAGATGCTGGGATTACAGGTTTGTGCCACTATGCCTAACCAAGACATAGCAATCTTACATGTACATAATGACAAAGTTTCAAAGCACATCAATTAAAAACTGACACTTTTCTGAAAGAGGAAATGAAACAAATCTATAAAAACAGACAAGATGTCAACACTCTGCTCAGTAACTGATGGAATAAGTAGAAAGAAAATTAGTAAAAACAGATAACTACTCTCAATCATGTTGATCTGAGACATAGAACATATCGTGTTTACTATGCATGAAGAGTAACTAAAAAAAGATCACATACAGGGGCCACAAAACAAAAACAAGCTGGAAAAGATTAAAACTATATAGTATATTGTTTGATAAGAACACAAAGTTATAAAAAGTTATTTGAATAATCCTCAAATTTTTGAAAAAAAATCCACATACTTCTAATTATCTCACAGATTAAAGATATCACATACAAAATGAGAAAATCCTTTGCACAGAAAAAATAAACAGACTATATCAAAATTGTAGGATTTAGGGTACAGTGGTACACACTTGTAATCTCAGCAACTTGAGAAGCTAAAGCAGGGGATCTCAAGTTCAAGGCCAGCCTTAGTAACTTCGTAACTTACATTGTGAGTCTCCATCTCAAAATAAAAAAAAAAAAAGGGCTAGGGATAGCTCAGTGGAAGAACACCCCTTGATTTCATCCTCAGTACTGCCCCAAGAAAGTTTACCATCAATGATTTAAAATTCCACCTAAAGAAATAAGAAAAAACGCAAGTGAAATTACGGACAGAAAGACACACACACACCAACAAAGAAAAAGAAAACAAGAAAAAAATCCAAAAGATGGCTTATAGAAACCATCAAAAACTGATTAAGCCTCTAGCTACACTGGTCAGGAGGGGAAAAAAAAAAACCCAAAAAGCCCCTCAAAAACATAAGCCATCAATACCAGGGAAAAAAGGGAAGTACTAGAATATACAGATATTACAAATATTAAAAAAAGAATAAGTATGTATTACACATAACTCTACAGCTATAAAATTGACTACTTATATGAATAAATTATCAAAACTAACACCAGAAGGAAACTGGTTAGTTCTCTATTAAAGAAACTACATTTGTAATTAAACACCTTCCAGTAAGGTAGCTTCCTGGTAAGGTAGCTCAGTGGTAGAGCATGTGGGTCCAATCCCCTACAACTCACACAAATTAAAAAGAATACTAGAGGTTGAGATAGCTTTGCTGCTGAATTTTAACAGGCACTAAGACAGAATTAACACTAATACTCCACTTTATTTTTAGGTACTGTGGATTGGAACCCAGGGGTGCCTCAGCCCTTTTTTATCTTAACACAGGGTTGCACTAAATTGCTTAGGACCTTGCTCAAATTGCTGAGGCTGGCCTTGAACTTTTTTTTTTTGGGGGGGGGGGGGTACTGGGGATTGAACCCAGGGGCACTCCACCACTGAGCCACATCCCCAGCCCTATTTTGTATTTTATTTAGAGACAGGGTCTCACTGAGTTGCTAAGGGCCTTGCTAAATTGCTGAGACTGGTTTTGAATTCGCAATCCTCCTGCCTCAGCCTCCCAAGTACTGGGATTACAGGCGTGCGCCACCGCGCCCAGCTGGCCTTGAACTTCTGATCTTCCTGCCTAACCCTCCTTAATTGCTGGGATTATAGACCTACACCACCATGCCCAGCTTCCCGACTCCTTTTAAAAGGAAGCTAGCACTAGCCTGATATCAAAACCAAATAAAATGGCTGGGCACAGTGGTTCACACCTGTAATCCCAGCAGCCTCCCAGGCGGAAGAGGCAGGGAAGATCTAAAGTTCAAAGCCAGCCTCAGCAACTTAATGAGGCTCTAAGCAACTCCGTGAGAACCTGTCTCTAAAAAAAATACAAAAATGGGCTGGGAATGCGACACAGTGGTTAAGTGCCCCTGGGTTCAATCTCTGTTATCAAAAGAAAAGACAAGACATAAGAAAATTTCAAACAAAGGTCCCAACATCACCACCAAAAAACTAAATAAACTTTGTGTGTGTCTGGTACTGGGGATCAGGGCCTGTGCATGATAAGCAAGCATTCTACCACTGAGCTACATCCCCAGCCCCCAAACAAAACTTTTTTAACTAACACTTCAAAAAAGAGGAAACAGGTCACATATTCCTTAACTCAAAATCCAAATCCAAAATCTAAAACTTGAACACTGACATAAACTGCCCCAAGTAGAAAATTCCACACCAGTGACAAGTCAGTCAAAATGTAGGCACAGTAAAAATAGTATATAAAATCACCTCTAGGCTATACATATAGGGTACATATGAAATATAAATGAATTTTGTGTCAGGTGTGGGTCCTAACCCTGATGATAGCTTACTACTTACATGAAAATATTAAAAAACAAACAAACAAAAGCTGAAATATGAAACATTTCTGACCCTGAGCATTTCAGATAAGGGATATTCAACCTATATTCTGGAATGGCCAATAAGCAAATGAGAAGAGGTTCAATATCAATAGTCACCATGGAAATACCAATTAAAAGAAAAATGACATATGCATAAAATGCCTGAGAAACTAAGTAGACTGACAATACTAAATCTAAATGTAAGCACAGATAAAGAAAAAAGGAACTATACATTGCTGGGAGGTAAAAATGTGGTAAGGCAGGAGTGTGGCACAACCACTCTGCAAAACAGTTTTTGGTTTGTTGGAAATTTAACGTGCACTTACTATATGACTCAGCAATTCTATTTTCTATCATATGATCCAGTATTTACCCAAAAGAATAAAAACATAAGACTATACAGATTTTATAAATCGATGTTTACAGATGCTGTGCATGTGTATGAGACAGAAAGAGAGATAGATACTGGGGATTGAAATCAAGGGTGTTCTATCACTGAGCTACATTCCTGGCCGGCCCGCCCGCCCTCCTTCCTTCCTTCCTTCCTTCCTTTCTTCCTTTCTTCCTTTCTTACTTTCTTTCTTTCTTCCTTTCTTTCTTTCTTCCTTTATCTATTTATTTAACTTCTTGGTGGACCTTTATTTTTCTTTATTTATTTGTTTATATGTGCAAGTGCCCCACACAGTTAGGCAAGCACTCTAACACTGAGCCCCAACCCCCACTCTTATTTCTTATTTAGAGACAAGGTCTCGCTCAATTGCCCAGGCTGGCCTCAGACTTGCTATCTTCCTGCCTCACAGTCTCCCAAGTAGCTGGGATTACAGGAATGTGCCACCATGCTGAGTGATGCTTTATTCTTAACAGCCTTAATCCACATATCAATAGATAAAGAATAAATTTTTTTTAAATCTTTATTTTATTTATTTATATGAGGTGCTGAGAATCGAACCCAGTGCCTCACACATGCTAGTGCTCTACCACTGAGCCACAACTCCAGCCCCAGGGATAAATTTTTTGACGCTTTCATGCAATAGAATACTAATTGGAAACAAAAAGGGAAAACTACTGATGTACTCAAGAATAGGGAAAAGAGCTGTGGTATAGTTCAAGGACAGAATTTGGGGCTTTGCAAGGACAGACCCTGGATTCCGCGCGCACGCACGCACGCACACACACACACACACAAAAAAAACCAAAAAAGGGGAAAAATTTCAAAAGAATATGAATAAAGGCAAACATGCAAAACAAAACAAAAACCAGTACACTCTATATAGATTCCTATTCTATGAAGTCTAGAAAAAATCAACTCCTTTATAAGTGACACAAAACAGATCAGTAATTATGTGGGGTCATGGTGATGAGGCAGACTACAAAGGAACATGAAGGAACTTTGGAATGATGGAAATTGTTGAGTAAGGTAATGGTTATAACCAGGCATACATGTATCAAAACTCATACTGTACAGTAAAAATGAGTGCATTTTGTATATGTAAATAAAGCTGATTTACAAAGTAAACAAGTGGTATGGCACACATGTGCACAGAAGATTTTATCTCTACCTGACATCTCTACCTCCATCTCTTTTATCTCTACCTGACATCTTTTCTAAAAATAATTTGGGTTAAAGATAAACATAAGGGGGCTGGGGTGCCCCACACAATTAGGAAAGCACTCTAACACTGAGCCCCAACCCCCACCCTTATTTCTTATTTAGAGACAAGGTGGCTCAGTGGCAGAGCACTTGCCTAGCATGTGTGAGGCACTGGGTTCAATTCTCTGCACCACATATAAGTAAGTAAATAAAATAAAGGTCTATCAACATCTAAAAAATTTTTAAAAAACTGATAAACATAAAAAGCAAAACTAAAACCTCATAAAAGGAAAATAAAAGAGTACATTTATGATACCAGGGAAAGAAAAGCCTCCTTTATTCAAAACATTAAAAAGCAAAAGCTACAAAGAAAGAATATACTTTCTTCATGAAAATGAAAATTTTCAAAACCATAAAACTTAACAGACAAGAATCTAACTGGGAGATATTATTATTAATTATTAGACTCCAGAATTCAAATAAAACAAAACAACACAAAACAAAAACAGAAACCCTCCTAAAACTCTTTAAGTAAAAGTTATAACCTACTGGGCATGGTGAGGCATGCATGTAACCCTGGTAGCTCAGGAGGCTAAGATAGGAGAATGGAAAGTTCAAGGCCAGCCTCCTCAACTTAGCAAGGTCCCAAGTAATTTAGTGAGACCCTCTCTTAAAATAAAACACAAAAAGGTCAGGGGCTGGAGCCCAGTGGTAAAGTGCCCCTAGGATAAATCCCAGGTACCAAAAAAAAAAAAAAGAGAGAGAGAAGATTCAACAAAAATGCCAGTAGGAATAAGGACATTTATCTACAAAGAAATCAAATGAATAACAAATGTGCAAAGATGATGAACCTCACTACCAATCTAGCAAGTGGGATGCAATTTTTCACTGTAAAGACTTGGTGTTTGGATGTGAGATTGATCTGGCTATGACATGTCACCCCACTGATCGCCAGGATTGATTCCGCTGACCTCTCCATGTGTGTCCCTCCCAAAGTTGGGTACTCGGTGGAAGAGGACAACCTTCCCCGATAAAGGAAGACAGTTCTTCAGTCAAGGGTCTACGACTGGCTGCACTCCACTGCTAGAACCTCCAAACAAGCTCCAAGATTGGTGTTCAATAGTATCAAATAATGGTATATAAATATGAGATAATACAAGCCAGAGTACTGACTGATAGAAATCCTACAATGTAACTATGGAGACTTAAAAGAATATATGGTGAATATATATACATACTCTTAATACTCAATAATTCTATTGCTTTATTCCCTAAATAAATGCACATGCAAACAAGAAGGCATGAACAGACACCCACTAAATAAATGTTTACAGCAATGAAAACTTGGTAAAAACTTAAATACCAAAGAGAAATGGCTAAACAAACTAGGATATACTTATACTTGGATGAGTTAAAAGAAATAAAACACCTCTGTATATAATAACATGGAAAGGTCTTCAAAACTGTTGTGATAGACTAATGATATTAAAGAACTATAGAAATAAATGATAAAATAGTTATATGTGGTGATTATATACAAGTAAATACACGTATGTAAAATGCATATAAAAAAGACTCGCAAAGGTACATATGAAAGGAACACTGGTGAGCTGGGGCAAGAATGGGGGAAAGGCTATTATGGGTCCTGGCCAATTTTTTTACAAGCAGAAATGTATTTTTATATTATTTGTGTAAGCATAAGTTAATGTTAAAAATTAATCTGCTAATTTTAGATGGGCTTGGAATTGTTGTTTGAGGACTTCTTTCCATATTCATAAGCATGCTGGCTATGTTCTATGGAAAAGGGCTCCTCAGTCAGTTTAATAAGCCCTTACCACCTCTGGCCTAGAATACCACAACAGTTTGCAATAAACATTGATGCCTTTTAAGTTTCTTCCCCCATAATGCCTACTGTTTTCTTAAGTACCTTTCAATTCAAACGATCTCAATTCTATCACCCTGTTTAAATTTCTTTATAGCAAATTGTCACTATCTGAATTTATCTATTTAGTCACTTATTTACAGTCTCCCACTAGAGTGAGAATGACAATAGTGAACTCATATGACTTTAATTGAGCCACTTAGGCTTTTCTTACATTATCAAAGACATTTACTTACCTTAGTTGGAAAAGGAAATTTGGAAGGTTCTGTTTTGCATGGTGTATGAATAGCCGTTAGAGGGGGAGGCCATGAATGCGTCATCTCCTGAAATGTAATTATTACAGTTTGTTTTCAACCAGGTCAAGGATAAAAACCTACACAGCTAAAAAACCAGATTTGTACTTATACATACTGGTTTCATGAATGCTCCTCCAAAATTATACATATTTAGCCAACAAGTACTAATGAAGCACAACTGTGTGCAAGCCACTATGAGGCTGGTAATATGAAGGTAAGTAATAAATACTCCCTGGCTTCAAGGAATTTACGGTTATGACTATGAAATCTGAATAGATACAGAAAGCAGCCTGTAATCAAATACAAGGCACACAACAAAACACTACTAAGTAAGAGCTTGCTGTGGGAATGGGAGGAAGAGGATAATGATAAGAAAAACAGCTAATATTTATAGTGTACCTTTAATGGACCAGACACTGTGCTAAGTGTTTTACATATCTGTTACTCATTTAATACTCACAATGCCATTATGAGGTAGATACCATTATTATACTATCTCTATTTAGGATGACACTGAAGCACAAAGGTTACTTATTCAACGTTACACACTTAGTAATGGACACAGAATTACTCCTTAGCGAGCCTGACTACCAAGTCCACATGCTGATAGGAAAATCTGATCAGGTGAAAAACATCAGAAGAGAGATTTCAAAAGCACACGAGGAGGAAAACAGACAAGCAAGACACTAAGTCTGATTTTATTCACTGCTTTCTCTCTAATCATGCCAAATATGTCCAAGTGTGATTTAGATAAGATCACAATGAGTATGTTAGAAGAGCAAGGGGGAGAGAAATACCAAACTTAGATAAGAAAGGAGTGTTTTATTTCAGGCATTTAGTTCAAAGTAAGCCAATAGGTAAATTAAAGATGGTAATATAATACCTAAGAATTTATCCAATAGCTATAACCACAATTATTTTAAGGTTAAAAACTTCAGGGCCCCACACTTAAAAATAGATGGTGATATCTAGGTAATCAAACTGATAAATAGATTAGCCAACATCCATACTATAGAATACCAAGCAGACACTAAAATGAGAAGTTTAACCACTGATGTGAAATAATGTCCACAGTGTGCTGTTAACTGACAAACACAAATCATATCCTATGCAAATGTTTAAATATTTTTTAAAAAATGTATGGAAGGACAGTTAACAATGGCTACCTCTGCGCAGAAGAATGGCAAGAAGGGGGAAGAGACAAGGGTACATGATACAATGTCTACTTGAACTTCTTAAAACAGCCACCAGCATATAATTGTTCTTTATTCTATTACGATGCTCCTACTATTTCCTATACCCAGCTCTAGAATGTCAGCTGAAAAGGTACAATTACTATCATCACCACTGTATCCCCAGTGCTTGACACAGTGTTCAATTAGTATAATCTGAATTAATACATCCATTTTTTTAAATAAATGTACATTGCTTCTAGATTAAAATTTTTCCTGAAGTTCATAATGAGATTCATATAAATCAAATGGAAATAAAAAATATGAAGGAAACTTGGACCTGGAAGTTCCTTGCACCCTGAAGAAGGGAAGGAGAAAAAAATTCATGTCCCTTAGGTGTGCAGCATTGGCATTTTGTATCTCAATTACTAAAATACTCCCAACCAAAATCTATTTAACTATCATCAAGTAACTAAGCACCTATTATACACAGGGCCATGAGCCAAGCCCCGTATATATAAAATGTAGAATAAATGATCAGTAACATCATAGAGATAACTGAATACAAAAAAATCTCCAGATATTCCATGCATTGTTGAGAATTCAGAGAGAAAGGCATAAGCTCCCTTAGACTTTTTATATACAGGGCACAAAAAAAAAAAAATAAGGAAGATTCAAAGGAAAGAGTTATTGCTGTGATCTGATTCAGTAGGAAGAAGGATTCCATAGGGATTCTAAGGAAAAAGAGGATCTATGTACTACTGAAGGGGGAGGGGAAGCACATTCCAAAAAAGTTTACTTTATGGAAGTAAAAATGCAAGAAACTTTATGACTTAGGGAAACCAGCTTGGCAAAAGTGCTCCATTAATCATATGAGACGAAAGGACTAGCCTATGTGGAAGGCACAACTCTTGAACACAACTCTTTCTATGGGTCTTACAGAACCAGTGAAAATTCTAAGGGAAAAAAAAAAAAAATAGGTTATAAAGACCAGGGACTGAAGTAAAGAATCTGGAAGCAACCCAGAAGACAAATGAATAGACCCTGGAAGAGTGAGACTGTTAATAATTACTGAAGTTCAAGGTGGCAGAATTAAAAGGAATGGGTATGTTCAAGGAAATTTCAAAATCAACACCTAGTTTTGGAATTAAATTTAACATGAGAGGAAGAAGCTAGAGATAACTAGGATTCTATGCTTAGAAGCATGAGAGAATGATGGTACTACTAACAGAGTGAAGTCCGTAAGTATAGCTTTAGACGTTTTGAGTCTGAAACAGCAAAGAGAAATTCAAATGGAACTCTGTCAAGAAGTAATTAAGAGACATAAATCAAAACCCAAAGAAGGCCAAAGCCAGCCTGTCAAAGACAGCTTGAATAGCTGTCTAACAAAGCCAAGGATGGTAGAAAAGGTAGGTAAAACTGCAGGAAGAGAAGAGTCTAGAAGACTGCACCCATACTTAGAAGATCAGAAAAGACACAAGGCTTCCTAAAAGGCAGAGAAAGAAAGGAAGGAGGATGAATGGAAAATAAAAACAATGAAGTAAAAGAGAAGTCAAGGAAAGAGAGGGTAAAGAAAATAAGAACTTAAATTAAGCCCCTGAATGAAAGAGAAAATGGTGACATCAGAGATACAGGTTCAGCAAAATGTTAGAGGTAAAGGGAGATTATAATAAACTAACAGAAGGAATGGGAGAGAAGATGGTAGAAACAGACAATGCAGGCAGTCTCCAAAGCATCCACAGGGAAATGCAAAATGCAGGAGCTCACACAAGGGGAAAAAAAAAAAAAAAAAAAAAAACCAAGAAAGTACTAAGTAACATGTGACTGACAGTTTTCTTCTGTGAGCAAAAAGAAGTCATTGTCACTAATTCACTGAAATTTCTTTTTTTCCAACTAAAAAATATATTTTATTTGGTCATGTGCAGATTTTGATTTATTCAGAAAATATTTAAAATGTACAGTACTCAGAGGATGCTTTTATTATAGGGTTTGACCAGCATGTATAGATAAATTACAAAGCAAGCTATTTTCAACATGTGAATGGCTTGACTGATAACTATTGAGTTTTGAACACTTCAAATTATTAACTGATAAGCCTGAGAAAGTGTAGCTCTATTTGGTTTCTTCTTCCTCTTTTCAAGGCAGACTTGAGAACGTAATTTGTTTTACTGAAAAACAAAGCCAGCTCTTTGAAGGCAAACAGAAAGCAAACCATGTGATTGAGAACCTAAGCATAAGCAGAATAGAGTCAATTATTTATGATGAACATAATCAAGTTACACATATAAGCAATATGTTGCTTCAGATCAGATCCTTTGTGAAACCGAGGTGGAAGGAGGTCAGAGGGTGGAAGAGCATCATAATCAAATAAAAGAATGAAATGATTAAAAAAAAAACTTACTTTAAGAATTTCATCCACACAGCTCACATCACCAGAAGCTGATGCCTTAACAAAGAGAAAAACAAACACATATTAGATTTGAAGTAATACATTACTAGACTTTTAGAATTTACTGCAGATTTTAAAACATCATTATAAATAACATAAAATTTAAAGAAATATTTATGATCTCACTACAAGTCAAAATACTTAGAATCTTTGACCTAATGTCCTTAAATACAAATTTTTTAAGCACTAGAAAATTTTAATCCCCAAGTTATACAGCTTGAGGAACCTTATACTTTTTCAAAGATTTTTAAAATGCTATATTTCTTATACTTTAAAGTTCATTCTTACACAAAACATACCATAATACTGAGATATATCACTTCACATACACAAACAGAATATAACAAATATTACTGAATAATTATTGGTCCGGAACATAGTCTATCTTAAATCACAGAAAGATTTAAGTTGTTTATTCTCAGGCACAAATAGGAATTAGAGAGCTGAACTTAAGTCTAAAGGATGATGTTATTTGAAGAAAGAACAAATTACCACTTTACAGTTCTCTGAAGAGGAATAATTAGATGACAAATGAAACTACTTTTTTTTTTTTTTTTGGCGGTGCTGGGGATTTGAACCCAGGGCCTTGTGCTTGCAAGGCAAGCATTCTACCAACTGAGCTATATCCCCAGCCCCGACAAACGAAACTAACATTGATTTTTCTCAAGGCCACAGGAAAGACTAAATGTTCTCAAAACTGTTTTATGTATCCCTGACTCCTCCCCCCACCATTTTGAGCTATGAGCTAAGATTTTTGAGTACTGACATTCCTTTTTGAATTTTTTTATTACACAAGCTACATTAAAAGATAAAATTTGGGGGCTGGGATTGTGGCTCAGTGGTAGTGCTTGCCTAGCATGCGTGAGGACCTGGGTTTGATCCTCAGCACCACATAAAAATAAAATAAAGGTACTGTGTCCACCTACAACTAAAACAAACAAACAAACAAAAATCCAAAAAAAAAAAAAAAAAAAATGGATAAAATTTCAGCTATTTCATAATGAATACCCACTTCTTTGGTTATTCTAAATATCAAGTTTTGGTATGCAGTTATAACACAGCATCCAAATGACAGCATCCAAACTACACATTCCCATTGCCAAGGACCTAGCAGCCCAAACATTTACCCCATCACTATAACATTAGAGAATTTTTTAAAAACAAAAGAAAACAGGACATAGTCCATAAAATCAAAAGCAAGAAATCTAAGGTACTGACATCATGTTTTTATTCTGTAACTGACATGACATTTTAATATTTGAAAACCATGAATGACATTTTCCCTATTTCCCAAGAAGGGAAGCTCATAGCTTTATGGATCCACTTAGGAGTCAACTCATAAGCCTTTCCTTAAACCTACCCCCATCCCCACCTTTAAATATACTCCATGCTACTCAGGTAAAAAGGCAGCTCAAGTTCACTCATGATTTCATGGTCAATTGTTTCACAGTTACAATACTAAAAGCTCTAAATGTGTGACTTACATCCAGTGGTTGGGAAGGTATTTTCAGCTTGGTAAGATGTGCTTTGCTGCTGGGCTTCAGTTCAGTCATGCTGTTGCCATGGGATTGGCTGCTGTAGTGCTCAGAGGACAGCTTTGGTTCCATGGACTCCTGTCCATCCATGGGCCGCACATAGGCAGTGGGTTTCTGTAACATTGAACTGGACTTTGACATCAATGAAGGTGGGAAAGACTGATTTGAGTGCTGCCCACTTGAAAAAGGTACTCGAGAAGGAGAATCCCAATTGGCATCAGGATCCCGAGGTGATTTGGAACGTTGATGTTCCTTGCTATGATGATCATTCCCGTGAGATCTGGAATGACTAGAGCTTAATGAAGAAACAGCCTGGGGTTTTCCAGGGCTAGAAGACCGTGATTTGGAGTGCTCTGATCCATGCTGGCTTTTTTTCCGGCTACTGCTATACGAGTCACGGTCATGCCTCTGGCTGCTACTATTAGTTGCACTACTACTACCTGCACTGGTCCTCTGGCTACTATGTCCACTCTGTAAGCCTGAGGACCTTTTCTGAGACTGAGAAGTGCTGGGTGCAGGTCCTACTGGAGTCCATTTGCTACTCTGATGAGAGCTTCCATGTCTCTGTTCAAAGAAATTTGGGTTTGATTTTTCGTCTGTTGTCGGTGGTGCGGTAGGCTTGGGAATTGCAACAAGCTTCGGTATTGCTCTGTCTCCTATGAAATCCTTCATTTCATCGTAGTTTCCAAGCATACTCTGAATACGACTTGACAACTTATCTTCTTTGCTAGTCTGCAAAAAAGTGTAAAATTAAATATACTAGTGAGTATAATCACAAATAAAATATGCTTCTAAACTGACTTTCTAACCTTCAAGTGGAAAGAGACTTTTCAAAGTGAGATGTGAGACTTTACTTCACATCTTAATTAACATATATAACTCCAAGTGAATAAATTTGATCGTTAAAAAAATGCATCAAAAATGTCTGAAAATGACCATGCTCACATACAAATATCCTATAGGACATTTAGAAATACACAGAATACTGGGGCTGGGGATATAGCTCAGTGGTAGAGCACCTGCCCGCCATACGTAAGGACCTGGATCAATCCCCAGCACCACACAAAAAAAGATGGGGGGGAAGGTGTTAAAAAAATATAAGCTAACATTCATAGTCACTGAAACATCACATGCCTTATAATTCAATGTTAGAGTTAGGAGCAAAAACCAAAATTTAGGGAAATAAGTTGTTTTTCTTTTTAAATTTGAATTCCTCTGTTACCATGACTCATCAGTTAATAAATATCATTTAAGCACAGAAAACTCTTATTGATGAAGCTTTATATCCTGGCTATTAACTGACCAATAATTGATCCAACCTTTAATGTCAATACTTTTTCAAAGAAGTGTTTCTGGGTAATAAGAAAGTCTATATGTCTATATGTCTATAAGCTTTAGTACTTTCTTCATTCATATCCTTATATAGTGAAGAAAGTTTACTGATTATATGAAAAAGAAATCAAGACTGAACCACTACTATTTATTTGGAGACTGGCAAATATCAGTAATGATTTTGGATTGTTTGAAAAATGTGACCCTATTAAACAAGAGAGGTAGATCAACAGCTATTTACAGATTATCAGGATCAGAAAACAAATCGAATTCATCATGGTATAACTAGAAAATAAATGGTAGTTATGATTCAAAAATTTTGGAGAAAACTCTTGATTTTTTTCAACATACCTTTAATTTCTAATTTAATCCCCGACCAAATACCTAAACATTGGTTTTGTTTTACACTCAAATAAGTGATGTTAGCATAACTGCCTTTTTTTATTTTTAATTATTTTTTAGATGTTGATGAACTTTTATTTTATTCATTTATTTATATGCAGTTCTGAGAATCAAACCCAGTGCCTCACACATGCTAGGCAAGCGTTCCCATTAAGCCACAACCCCAGCCCCATAACTGCATTTAAATTGGAAAAATCCTTAAAAGCTCTGGATAAATAGCTTTAATTAAGTACATAAATGGTTTGAAAAAACACCAAATGTTACAGGGGTAAACCCTATGTTGTTTCTTTTAATATTTCATCAGGAAAAAAGTCTAACAATACGCAATCTCATAACCTACAAACCAACAATAATTATCACCGCTATAACACACAGTACTATTGCAATTATACATAACGTAAGTCTTTAAAATGCAAGTTGAGTCAGGCACAGTGGCACATCTTAATCCCAGTGACTTGCGAAGCTCAGGCAGGAGGATTGAAAGATCAAGACCAGCCTCAGCAATTCTGAAGACCCTCAGAAACTTAGTAAGACCCTGTCTCAAGATAAAAAATAAAAAGAGGTGGGGATGTAGCTCAGTAGTAAAGCACCCATGGGTTAAATCCCTCCCCCATCAAAAAAATTGAAAGGAAATCCAGTTAAATCAAATGTTAGAGAGATATCCATCACCACCAAAGCCACAGTGGAGTCATCAGAAGTGCTACTATTCAGTGTTCTTTGTAATCTCAAACCAAGTACAATGACAGTAATAAAAATAACAGTTGATTCAATTTACTGACCACTTCTGATATCATGATTTAATATACTTTTTTTTTTTTTAATCAGGGATTGAACTCAGGGGTGCTTAACCACTGAGCCACATCCCCAGCCCTATTTTGTATTTTATTTTTAGAGACAGGGTCTCACTGAGTTGCTTAGGGCCTCGCTAAGTTGCTGAGGCTGGCTTTGAACTCGTGATCCTCCTGTCTCAGCCTCCCAAGTGCTGGGATTACAGGCGTGCACCACCGTGCCCGGCTGGTTTAATATAAATCAGATAGTTAATTAAGCATCAGAAACATTCAAAGGAAAAAAAATCAGAGAATTTTACAATAACAGAAAAAGAACCAAACTGATACTGAAGACAAATTTATTCAAACATATAGTCAATGAAATTTAGTAAACTAAGTAAGTAACAAGAAATAGGGAGGAAAAAAAAGCATCTATGAAAGTCACCTTTGATATTATAATCAAAGACCACTTAGGAAATAGTAGACAATATGCTTGATTGAAAAAATGTTAATGTAACTCAAGGATCAAAAGGTAAAATACTTGCCCATGGTTACCTGTCTGGCCACGAGTAGAGAGATGAACATTTGAGCCAATTCATACCACATTTTTAAGAGTACAGGATAGTGATAAAAGGGGGTCTCAAGAGGACTTTGAGGGTGCTGGTAATGCTCTATTCCTTGATCTGAGTATTATTTGAAGTTATTATGTGGTAAATTCTTCAAGACATAGCAATTATTTTGTGTACTTTTCTATATGCATATTATACACACACAAAAAAAGCTTACCTGAAAAAAGTATGTTCTATTTAGAGGAAAGGGAAAAAAATGTAAAATGGTATTCACAATAGTGATCCTTTTTTAATACAAACACTTAAGTTTAAAACATTTTGAAAGCAAGAATGTCAAATGAAGGGAGAAGAAAACATTCAAGAAGGACAACTTACAACTTTGTATGGTTCAGCAAAGAGAGGAGAGCTAGGTGGGAAGGCGTCTTCACCCTGCTGAATTTCCTGATTCCGCCTTTCCCGTTCTTTCATACGCAGCACATTCCGGTCTTCACGGTTCATGTTGCTATGAAGAGAAACACAATCTTTACATCACAAAAACAAAAGCAAAAATTAAATTTTCTGAACTGATTTTGTAAGTTAAACACTCCAATCAGAGATTCCCTTCTGACTTTCAAGTAATAACAGGGATGAATACTGAAGTTGGGTTTTGGCAATGGTTTTTTCTACTAAGTGTCTTCCACAACTATCCAGAGAGAAAACACTAGTCTGGAATATTAGAACCCATCCCCTCCATCAAAACACTTAATCTTATCAATTTTGTGTGTGTGTGTGTGTGTGTGTGTGGTCCTGAAAGTTGAACCCATCTACTACCGCTTCCCCCCAGGATTCAGTTCTTTTCTCTACTTTGCATCTACCTTATCTTGATTTCTTTCTGTCCCAAACACAGCTTCCTTGGTGTCCATCCTTATGGCAGTTTGACCTCAGCTTTGCTGTTGTTCTAGATTCCCTAAAAAACGACATTTCTGCTCTAAATATATTAGTATTTCAAGTAACACCTCAATAAACAACAAAACTGAGGGATTTCAATGACAGAATCTAATATTAACTTGTGTTAGTAACTACAATTGACAATTGTATTGAAAAAGTCTTTTAAGATGGTGGAAAAAATGGGACTGTCATTTCTACAATTCTGGCAGTACACTGTATTTGCAGTAGAACAAACCAAGGGAAATGGATGGCTTATTTATAGCAGTAGGGATTTCAGTTATATAGATAATGATGAAAAAGGCTGTCAAACCCCGAGATGAGGGGAGAGCAGGGGAGAAGAGAGAAAAAGGAGGATGTGGGAGGAGAGGGGAGGTGAGAGTGCGAAGGAAGACAACAAGAGCAACCTGTTGTATGTCTAGCCTACTATTTTAAAACCAAACCAGAAAATTAAAGGCAATCAAGACTGAGGAAAACTATAATTACAAAATGAGAATGGCCAGCAAAACCAATATACCCTTGAGGATTTTTATCAGTCATTCCAGCATGAAGATGACATCCAAAAATAAAACTTCCTGATTTGCACAATTTAGACTCATTCATGTAAAGCAATTCAATGTCAAAGAGAAAGAATGTTCCAAGTGTTTAAATTTGTATTCGAGTTGTTTCTTTTTTGTATAATATTCTAATAAACTAATATAAGAATATAAGCTATTACAGGATACAGAAATACTAAGTGATGGGGCTGGAGTTGTGGCTCAGTAGTAGAGCACTTGTTTGGCACATGTGAGGCCCTGGGTTTGATACTCAGCACCGAATATAAATAAATAAAATTTTAAAAAGAAAGAATAATAAGTAATTTCTTTTATTTCCCTAATGCTTAGTACCCTACAGAACCAGTAAGAAGTATTGAATCTTTCTTTAATGACCACCATAAAACATCAACATTTAAGTATTAAGAGAATTAAAATAAGCCGGGCGTGGTGGTGCAAGCCTGTAATCCAAGCGACTTGGGAGGCTGAGTCAGGAGGATCGCGAGTTCAAAGCCAGCCTCAGCAACTTAGCGAGGCCCTTAGCAACTCAGTGAGACCCTGTCTCTAAATAAAATACAAAATAGGACTGGGGATGTGGCTCAGTGGCCGAGTGTCCCTGAGTTCAATCCCTGGTTCCAAAAAAAAAAAAAAAAAAAAAAAGAATTAAAACAAAGCATATATTATCCTTTAGCACATTTAGACCAACTAATACAATTTATAAGATTCATTTTTTTATTTTTTATTACAGTTTGTATCATTAACAATCAAATTTCAATTAGGCCTCTTACACTATGGTGCAGTTAAGATACAAAGTTATTTAGAGTCTAAAGGGTATCCTAACTATCAATTTCCTTGAATTTCCTGATATATCATAGGTCTCACATGTATGTACAGCTCAGTGGTAGAGCATGCACGTAGCATGCGCCAGGCCCTGGGTTGAATTATCACCATCACACACGTGCACATTTAAAAAATAATAAGTCAGAAAAACTTCTTTAAAATATTAGTTAAGGTTACATATTCAACAGCACTAAATAATCATTCAAGAAATACTTTGTACAAACCAAGTATAGTAGTATGTACCTGCAGTACCAGTTATTTTGGAGACTAAGGCAGAAGGTTTGCTTAAGCCTAAGAGTTCAGGGATAGCCTCAGCAATTCAGTAAAACCCCATCTTAAAAATAATTTAAAAAAAAAAAAAACTGAGATAGTACAAGAGAAAAACTGCATTTTTGTTGTAAAACTAGAAGTAATTCCCAGAATAAAATTCCTTCCACAATTTAACACCAAAGAAAATTTGTTTTCTTTTCTGAAGCAATGAAGTCATGGAACTGAATATTCCATCTTAATAAGATTGCCAGGAAACTCAGATCTAAACTAACTCCCAATAAGAATAAACACCCCAGTTATAGATCTTACTTTCTATTTCTTTTGTGATCAGACTTATTTTTTGTATATAATTTATGAATTCCACTCTTCTGTGTCCCTGAACATCAGTATCTCTGCCTAGAATAAATAAAATAAAGTTTGCTTCCATATCAATAATTCTAGTAGTCTGAACTCAACATTACTAGAGTTGATCTGAAATATATCTCTGCTGTAATGGCAAAACTATTTAATAGATATCCTGCTAGACACTTGAAATTATTGTACGGATATAGGGTTCAATTAAAATTAACACACTGTTACATCATAACAAAATCTGTCGGACTTTTTTTTGATTTGCTTGTTTTGGTGGTGGTGGTTCTGGAGACAGAACTAAGGGTCTCACATGCAAGGCAAAGGCCTTCCCACAAAGCTGCATCCTCAACCCTAGATCAAATATTTTTATTACTTAAGGTAAATTGTTTTAGGTACCCATGAAGTATCTAAGTTAAAATGATTATAAGCATTAATTATAAGCAATTCTCTATGGACAGAAAAAAATGCAAAGAAATCTTCAACTTTAGTATGTTTGGTGCTGGTAATTCATAATAATGGTGTAGCAATGAAACTGCAAATGAGTAGTAAATTAATCTTGCTATTAGAGAAGAGAGAAATAAATAGAATAAGGATAAAAAGAACACTGGGGTAGTAGCATTATGAACTTGTAGATTTAAAATAATATATATAGGGCTGGGGCTGTAGGTCAGTGGCAGAGCACTTGCCTAGCATGTATGAGGCACTGGGTTCAATCCCCAGCACCACATAAAAATAAACAAAATAAAGGCATTCTGGCCATCTACAACTACAAAAAAACTTTTTAAAAATAAAATAATAGGGCTGGGGTTGTGGCTCAGTGGTAAAGTGCTTGCCTAGCATGCATGAGGCACTGGGTTCAATCCCCAGCACCACATAAAAGAAAAAAATTAACAAAATAAAGGTATTGTGTTCAGCTACAATTAAAAAAATAAATAAAATAATATATACACACACGCATCTATGTATATGTAGGTATATATATCTCACTGGCTCTATCCATGTATGTATATATAAAAACATACATCACACACACACACCACGTATTTGTATATACATATACTTTTGTGTGTGTGTGTGTGTGTGTGTATGCACATATATTTATCTCACTGGCTCTATCTGCTGAAATAGTCCAGACACAGTGATACCCAACAGAAAGGAGAAACTCCCACACTTGCATTTTGATTTCTAACATTATTTCCCACAAAAAGAAAGAGGACTTCTTGGTGAAACAGCATATTCCAGGCTGCAGCAGGGAAGGTACAAAGTGAGACTAAGATAACTTGAAATAGTTTAAAACAATGCTCAAAAACAGGTAGAGGCATAGCAAAAGGGCACAGGAATCAGCATAAAGGGGCTCTTGTTGGTCAGATTTAAAAAACATTTCCACATCAAGCTGGGCACAGTGGTGTACAACTAAGCAAGGTATTTAGCAACTCAGTGAGACGTCTCTAAATAAAATATAAAAAAAGGGCTGGGGATGTGGCTTAGTGGTTGAGCACCCCGGGTTTAATCCTCAATAACACAAACAAAACCAAAAACATTTCCACATCAAAATGAACAATGACGAGAATGACAAATAACCAATTGAAAATAAAAGAATCCCTGACTACCTAACCATAGCAAAATAAAAAACAAAATAAATAAATACCCTCCTTTTTGGAAGAATAACAAACGTGGAAGAAATAAAAGGATTAGAAAGTCACCTTTTGCAGCCACTGTAGCAGTAACTGAACCAAGAGTCATCAATGAATGCATCAACACACCCAGGAGATCAGGATATTTGGTATCATCCCATAGACTATTAATTATAAAGAGAAAAAAAAATCTTGAAAACAGAGAAATACACTAAACACTATCCTTAATCAAGTGATCAAACATTAATATGGGAGAAACTGACATTATATCTCCAAAGGTCATGCACTGAAGACACATCACCACATAAGTCGTCTACAAATAAACCTAATTTAAGGAACATTCTGCAAAAGTAGCTGGACCAGTATCATGATATTAAAAAAGAAGGGGGGGATGAGGATTATTTCTCCATTAAGGAAAATCAAAATCTACATGTAACATATGACCCTTCACTTCCCAAATTCTAGATTCTGACTGAGGATGCTTCTCAAGGATGTTACTGCAAAACTTGGGGGAATATGAGTATGGACAGTATTTCAGATATCTTGTCAATGTTTCTCAACTATGTTAATCACATTTGGTTATGCAAGAGCTTGTCCTTGACTCTTAGCATATACATACTAAGTGAACAGGTGACATTTCAACTCTCAAATGATTCAGACTGTCCAAATATATCTAGTATGTTTAAGTGTGGTGGGGTGGGGTGAAAGAGGACTAAGAGGAGTAGAGCTGTAGCAGTGACAGCAAAGTTATTAAAACTGTTACATCTGGGTAAAGTATAAATGGATAATCATTATACTTTCCTTGCCATGTTTGAAAGTTTTTGAAATAAAAGGTGGGAAGAAAAGGATGATAAAGTCTATGAATTAGAGCACTAATTTATAGCATTTTTCATTTGTGGGATTTACTATCATACTATCCCTTCCCTAAGGCCTTAAGTATTTCTCTCATGCTTAAGCTGAACCACCCTCACCCTGTCCTTCCAAATTCACAATGATCATCCAATTTTCCTCAAGTCCTCCTCTGTATTATTATTTACTACAGTTGAGAAAGTTATACTGCAGTACCATGCCTGGATAGGAGGCAACACCATCAATTTCCCTGGGCTAAATGAGCACCCTAAATTTTTCTAAAGCAAGATTCAATATTTTTTATTTATTAACTTAATAAATATGTAACAAGCATCTACTAAAATCCTGAAAGATCAGAAAACAGAAAGCAGTGGGGAGAGAACAGGAACAAAAATACTTTGCCACACTACAAAGTAAATTTATTATAAAGTCATCACTGTTATCAAAATAGTATGATAGTGCATAGAAATTAAAAAACTGATCAGTGAAACAAAACAGAGGGCAGGGGTTGGGGTTATGGCTCAGTGGTAGAGCGCATGCCTTGAATGTGTGAAGCACTGGGTTTGATTCTCAGCACCACATATAAATAAATGAATAAAATAAAAGTTCATCAATAACTAAAAAATACTACCAAAAAAAAAACCAGAGAGCAGAAATAAATTCAAAGGTACATGGAATTTTAATAGTTAACAAAACCAAATGAATGGGAAAAGTGGTTTGCTTAATAACAACAATAACTGAGTTAAGTAGTTTTTTAATGTGCTGAAGACAATAAAATAATGAAGGTAGATTTCAAACCCAACCAGAAAAAAAGAGATGAATTCTACAGTTGAGCAGCCTCACTTACTGACAGTATATCTCACAGAACTAAAAACATGGATTACTTACTACAGCCTGGTTTTACTGGCAGAATAGCTGAAAATAACTGAAAACCCAAAGAGGGAAACAGTCAAATAAACTATGGTCCACCCATACGATAAACTATCAACTCTGAAAAGAAATGAGGTTAATCTTCGCCAATTATCTTGGATGAATTTCCAAAATACTTTCTTTGAGAAAAAGTAAATACAGCACAACATACATAAGGTGAATGATCCATATCTGAGAGGAAAAAAAAAAAACAAAAAGCAAAAAGCCATTTTGCACATTCCACATGCAGCTGTATATCTGATTCTAAGACCTGAGCTAGAAGGAACAGAAGAAAGATATTTATTCAACTTAATTTAACCAATCCCTTATTTTTGTTCAATTGTTCACTTTTGTTTATTTTGGCCAGTGCTAAAATTAAAATTGTTCAAACCAGGCATGATGGGTACATGCCTATAATTCCAGCTACTTAGGAGGCTGAAGCAGGAGGATCACAAGTTCGAGGCCAGCCTCAGTGAGTTAGTAAGACCCTGTCTCCAAAAAAAAAAAAGGTACAATTAAAACTGTTCACTCTTTTTTTTCTTGGCTAACACCAGAATTAGAATCACCACAAACAAAGCTACAGAAACACACACACGCACACATGCACACACAGGCTTTAATGAAAGTACACAAACAGAAAAATGACAGAGGACTGGGGTTGTGGCTCAGTGGTACAGCATTTGCCTAACGTGTGAGGCACTGGGTTCGAGTCTCAGCACCACATATAAATAAATGAATAAAATAAAGGTCCATCAACAATTTAAAAAAACATTTTTTTTATAAAAAGAAAAGTACTCAGCCCTGAAGAAAAAAAAAAAAGAAAAAAGTTCATTTTTCAAAATATTACCAAAATTACTAATCACCCTAATTATTTTAGAGTAAATATGCAAAATATGGAAGATATCAATGAGATTCAGATACACAAATAACTCAGAATTCTGAGGAGCTAACCACAAGAAAATTGAAACCTGAATATCCAGTTTTTCTATACAGAATGCAGACTATCTTCCTACATAAATAAATCTATCTTAGTCCTCAGTAAATGTTTTGGCTGGTCTTACAAATGTAAATAAAGAGAATTCTTTCCACCTGTGTATTTTTCAAAAGATATATATATACCCAACTAGGCTATATATCTTGATGGAACTGTTTTTCCCATTATGCAATTAATTCTTGCTATATGTTCAAAACATTAATGAAACATGTAGTGGTTTGTGGCAGTCTCAAGTCTCAGCTACCTGGGAAGTAGAGGCAGCAGGATCACTTGAGCCCAGTAGTTTCAGGCCAACTTGGGCAACATAGCTAGATTCTATCTCAAAAAAACAAACAAAAAACCTCTACTATGGTTAAATATAAAGCAGAAAAAAAAATTTTTGCTCCCTCCAAATAAACTATTAACATTGTGAGGCGAGATATAATCACATGCATGTATTTCTTTGTATAGTTTTTATTTTTGTTTGTTTTGAAAAAGAGTCTCAATATATTGCCCAGGCTGACCCAGAATTTCTGAGCTCAAGTGATCCTTCTGCCTTGACCTCCTCAATACCTGACTACAGGTACAAGTGCATCTGACTCACATATGTTTTAAATGTTGTAGAAATTATTTCACATATTAAGTCTTATTTAATAAACAACAAACAAAAGTTCTTCATTGATACACATGAATGTTCCCTTCATATTTTAATGACTGCATAGTATTTCTTTAACCAGAAGCCACCTCATAGATAATTTGGTTGTATCCAGAATCTAGTAATACAAACACCATAATGATCACGTGCACATAAGAGCACACTCTATTTCACCTTGATAATCTCCTAGATGTGGAATTGCTCAGTCAAGAGTATATGCTATACCATTTTATCATTGAAATGCTTTCTAAATAGACTGCATCAATTAATAGTCCCACCAACATGGTATGAAATTGACCTTTTTTTTGGTACTGGGGATTGAACTCAGGGGCACTCCACCATTGAGCCACATCCCCAGCCCTATTTTGTATTTTATTTAGAGACAGGGTCTCACTGAGTTGCTAAGGGCCTCGCTAAGTTGCTGAGACTGGTTTTGAATTCGCAATCCTCCTGCCTCAGCCTCCCAAGTACTGGGATTACAGGCGTGCACGACCGTGCCCGGCTTGAAATTGCCCTTTAACCCACCAAAAAAAGCAAAAAAACAAAAACAAAAAATCTAGTATCTCATTATCTCATTTATTCCACAAATGTATGAGCCTAACTAGAATTGCTGGGCACTTGGCAGAAGATAAGATAAAACGATAAATGACACTCAGATGTTTCTTGACCTTACAAGAGTAGAATGCATTCCGTTGAATTTCTGATAAGAGATTTGAGTGCACAGTCTTTTCATGTGTGACTTAGCTGTTTGTATTTCTTCTTTTTTGAACTGCCTATTCAAGTCTTCTGTCCATTTTTCTATTAAAGTGATAATTATGCTTTTCCAATTTGTCATCTATCTCAACTGAAAAATGCAACACAAGATTAAGATTAAACACTATATTAGGGCTGGGGTTGTGCTCAGTGCTAGACTTGCGAAGCATGTGTAAGGCACTGGGTTTGATCCTCAGCACCATATAAGAAAATAGAGGTCCATCAACAACTAAAAAACATATTAAAAAAAAAAAAAAGATTAAACACTTTTTTTTTTTAAACTGTGTATCCTAACTCTACTGATTTTCAAGTCCCCTGCAGGGGCCTCCTTCTCTTCCAGACTTACTCCCAAACTCTACCCTAAGGCCATTCCTAAACTCTCTTCAATCTCTGCATATTAAGATACAAACTTTACTGCAGTTGTCATAAAGTATCAATACTTTCTCCACGTCTCTTATTTGTTTCTGAATGGTTTTTTTCCTTTCACCTTAATTTATACCTGATTAGTCCCTGGAGTTTTCCATTTTTTGTTTCTGTGAAGTAACTGTAAAATCTTAGTAAACAAATTTAAATTTCTATACTACAAGACTCTGCACTATCTATATCTTTATTCTGTTATCTAGCCAAATTGAGTACCCTTATCGGAAGTGTTTCAGATATGGGAGCTTTTCCAGTTTTAGAATATTTACATAGACTTTGCCAGTTGAACATTCCTAATCTGAAAAACTAAAATGCTCCAAAATCCAAACACCATTCCATTCCATCTCAGATATCAGATTAGAAATGCTTAACCTGTATCCAAAGAAATGCAAATTGAGTCTTGCTATATACAACGTGGGATCTGGGTACTAAGGAAGGAAAGGGCTGGCTTTGGTAGGCAGTCTCCACTACCTGGTGCAGTTAGACTGCCCTTATCAAGACCCCCCAGTATGCTTGAAATCAGATAGTACTGAACCCTACATACACTGTTTTTCCTACAAATTCAAATCTATGATAAAATTTTAACTTATAAATTATGTACAGTAAAGAGACTGACAAGAGCAGCTAACAATAAAAGAGAATATCAAGGCAAGCCTGAGAACCTGGTGAGACCGATCTCTAAATTTAAAGTCACATGGGTTATAAAAAAATGAATGAATGAATGAATAAATAAATAAATAAATAAGTACCAGGGATGTAGCTCAGTGGTAGAGTACCACTACATTCAATTTCAGCTCAATGCTTTCTAGTGCTACATGTCACAACAAATTTAATGCCTTTTCCATCTTAACTAAGCCCCTTTCATACACTCTGACAGTAAATTTGGTACTCTGAGATATAACAAAAGTAACAAATTTCTTCTTCCTTCTTCACAATTTCACAGGTTTGTTCTTACCATAGATCTTGAGAACTTTCACCTTTTCACTTCCAAGGAATCACTTCATGGCTTCTCTTTGGCATAGCAATGCTAGCAATTTGGAGTCATTATTAAGTAAAATAAGGGTTGCTTGAACACAAACACTGTAATACCACAACAGTTGATCTGATAGCTGAGACAGATTCTAAGTGACAAACAGGAAAGTAGCATATACAGTGTAGATATGCTGGACAAAGGGATGATTCATGTCCCAGGTGAAATGGAGCAAGATAGTGTGAGATTTCATAATGATAACAAGAATGTGCAATGACTTATTTCCAGAATTGTATTTAATATTTTCAGACCCTAGTCAACCACAGGTAACTGAAAGGCTGACTGGCAGGTAACTGAAAGCATGGAAAGCAAAATCACAGGTAAGAGGAGCCTACTGTATTAGAAATCTCATCCATCTTCTACTAGCAACTCCATCCTGGGCAAACTGCATTTACAGAGGAACTAGACAAATTAGAAAGAGGCTACTTCTTAGTCATTTATATTTCTCAACATCTTTTACTTCTTGGTAAAAAGGAAGAAAATTAGGGAGGGTTAAGTATTAATCTCAGCCAGGTGTGGTGGTGCATGCCTGTAATCCCAGTGACTTAGGTGGCTGAGGCAGGAACACAAGTTCAAAACCAGCCTCAGAAATTTAGCAAGGTCCTAAGCAACCTAGTGAGACCCTGTCTCAAAAAAAAAAAGATGAAAAGGGCTGGGGATGTTGTTCAGTAGTTAAGCACCCCTGGATTCAATCCCTGGTACCACACACATACACACAGAAAATTTATATATATGTTAATCTCACGCACAACCTGTAATCCCAGCTACTCAGGAGGTTGAGGTAGGATAGCAAGCGTGTGGCCAGCCAGCCTAAAAAACTTAGTGATGCCCTAAGTAATTTATGAGACCCTGTCTCAAAATAAAAAATAAAAACAAAGGGCAGGAATGTAGCTCAGTGGGAAAGCACCCCTGGGTTCAATATTAATCTCAAAAGAATGTCGGGAACAATCCATGTACAATACCTATCTGTTGAATGAATATTTTAGAGAAAAGAGGTCCCCTTTTTATTCCTCCACAATCAAGATCAAAGAGGTCAAGGTATTAATTTTCAAGAAGACCCTCTAACTCCCAATGCACAATTCCTTAAATCACAGGTGATTTGGGTGGTTTAGTTATAAGCAAGAACTATTTGTGAATATGGATTATTTAGAAGTAGAGCGCTAGCCCTGCCAACAAAAATTCTCAAACATAAAATGTTTAGTAACAAAATAAAACATTAAAAAAATTATTATGGGCAATTAACTCTTAATTAACTTCTTAAATATCTTGAGGTACTATAAGGTCCAAACTTAACTGAACTATAAACATTTGAGACATTGTAATTTGGTAGATGGGATAATTAAGCATACCTAATTTTTACTTCTGGTTATATAACATACTAGATACATGACTTAGGCAAGTAACTTCTATAAGAAGTTTTATCTTCTATAAGAAGTAATCACAATGTAATTATATTAAAGATCAAGAACAAAAAGAAAAGTGGGAAATTCACAAGTATGTGGTAATTAATACATTACAAGAAAACTACAAATCAGAAAAATCTTACACATTCAAAAATCCTCATCAAAATAACAGCAAATTGAATTCAGCAATATAAAAAAGTATTATTTATCATGACTATATAAGACTTATTCCTGCAAAACAGGCTGGTTTTTTTGTTGTTGTTGTTGTTGTTGTTGTTTTTTGGGACTGGGGATTGATCCCAGGGGCACTCCACCACTGAGCCACATCCCCAGTCCTATTTTGTATTTTATTTAGAGACAGGGTCTCACTGAGTTGCTTAGGGCCTCGCTAAATTACTGAGGCTGGCTTTGAATTCGCAATCCTCCTGCCTCAGCCTCCCAAGCTGCTGGGATTACAGGTGTGCGACACTGTGCCCAGCCAAACAGGCTGATTTAACATTCAAATATCAATTAATATACCACATTAATAAAAGACAGATATCACATGGTCATTTTCAACAAAAGCAGGAAAACATCTATCAAATTTTAAAGTTCTTTCAATCACTTAACAAACTTGGAATCACACTTCCCCAATCTAATAAAGGGCATTTAGAAAAAACTGCACAGCTCACATTTTTTTTTTTTTTTTTTTGGTACCAGGGATTGAACCTAGGAGCACTTAACCACTAAGTCACATCCCCAGCCCTTTTTGTACTTCATTTAGAGACAGGGTCTTGCTGAGTTGCTTAGAGCCTCGCTAAATTGCTGAGGCTGGTTTTGAACTCAGGATCCTCCTGTCTCAGCCTCCCGAGCCACTGGGATTACAGGAGTGTGCCACCACACCTGGCCTCACATCACACTTAATGGTAAGAGTAAATAGTTTCCTTGAAGATAAAGATGTCTGCTTTTATTGCTTCTATTCAACACTGTACTGAAGGTTCCTGTCAGAGAAATTAGGCAAGATAAAGAAATTAAAAGGCATCCATACTGGAAAGGAAGAAGTAAAATAATGATCGTGTATGTTAAAAAAAATCCTAAGAATCCACTAAGGATCTATTAGAGCTAATTAAGCTCAGCAGGTTGCAAGAAAGAGGGGCAACACACAAAAGTTGTCTGCATTTTTATATAAAAGCAACAAACAAACCAAAAATGAAATTCCACTTATGTGAAAAACAATTCCACTTTGTAATATCATCAAGAGAAATAAAATACTTAGCAATAAATTCAACAAAAGAAGTGCAAACCACAAAACACTACAAAAAATACAAAACATTATTGAAAAAAATTAAAGAACACCTAAATAAAATGGAAAATCAGTCTATGTTCATGAACTGGAAGATTCAATGTTAAGATGGTAATAACTCACCAAAGTGATCCACAAATGCAATCATAATCCCTATCAAAATCCCAGCTGAGGGCTGGGGATATAGCTCAGTTGGTAGAGTGCTTGCCCTGCAAGCACAAGGCCCTGGGTTCAATCCCCAGCTCTGCAAAAAAAAACAAAAACAAAAACAAAAACAAAATCCCAGCTGACTTCTATGTAGAAACTAACAAGCTGATCCTAAAATTCACAGATATTCTGGATCAAAAGACCCAGACAAGCCAAAATAATCCTGTGTAACAACAAAGTTGGAAAAGTCCACACTTCCCAATTTCAAAATGTACTACAAACACATAGGTCAAAAAAATATTTCAGAAATATGACTAACATTCAGAATTGATTTTCCACAAGAGTGCTACATACCCTTAATTTTTAAATGAGCAAAGAACTTGAATAAAGATGTATTTTTTGCAGTGCTGGTGATAGTATTCAGCACCTAGAACATGCTAAGGCAAGCACTCTACCAAACAGCTATATCCCCAGCCTGATGTGAACTAATATTCAAAGAAGATATACAAATACCCAAAATAAACATATGAGAAGATGCTCAATTATCATTAATCACTACAGAAATGCAAATCAAAACCATAGTGAGATATACCCATTAAGACACTTATTTAAAAGAAAAAAAAAAAAAAAAAAAAGCCGGGCGTGGTGGCGCACGCCTGTAATCCAAGCGACTTGGGAGGCTGAGTCAGGAGGATCGCGAGTTCAAAGCCAACCTCAGCAACTTAGCGAGGCCCTAAGCAACTCAGTGAGACCCTGTCTCTAAATAAAATACAAAATAGGGCTGGGGAGGTGGCTCAGTGGCCAAGTGTCCCTGAGTTCAATCCCTGGTTCCAAAAAAAAAAAAAAAAAATCCAGCCAGACATGGTGGCACAGGCCTACAATCCCAACCCCTCAGGAGTTCAAAGCCAGCCTCAGTAAAAGTCACTAAGCAAGTCAGTGAGACCCTGTCTCTAAATAAAATACAACATAGGGCTGGGAATGTGGTTATTAGTTGAATGCCAAGTTCAACCCCCACCAAAAAAAAAAAAAAATTCCAGAAAATAACAAGTGTTGGCAAAGAAGTAGAGAAACTAGACACTTATACGCTGCGGTGGGAACACAGAAAACTGTTTGGTGATTCCTTAAAAACTTTAACAGAATTGAAATCTTGGCTCAAGTCTCATTTTGACTTCTGGAGTTTAAATCGGAATTTTACTCCCAGGCATATAACCCAAACAATCAAAATTAAGGACTAACATCCTGTACACCAAAGTTCATAACAACATTATTCACAATGCCAAAAGACAGAAACAACACCAGTGTTCATTAATAGATAAATGGTTAAGAAAAACATGGCATACACACAGAATACTATTTGGTCATAAAAAGGAACTGAATACCGATATACTCAACAACATGAACAAACCTTGAAAACACTAAGCTATGTGAAATAAACTAGACACTAAAGGACACATCGTTATGATTCCACATAATACAAAGCCTTGAAATAGGCAAATTCATAGAAACAGAAAGAAGAACAGAGATGGGGAGAATAGGAAAATATTGTATACTATTACAAGAATTTGTTTCGTATGATAAAGAACTAGAAATAGTGGTGACAACTGCACAACACTGTGAATAAACTTAATGTCACAGACTTGTACATGTAAAGTCACTAAGATGGACGCATACACGTAAAATGACAAATTTTATGCTATGTATATTTTACAATAAAGAAAAAAATCTGTGAGCACATAGTAAAAATAAAAATTTAAATATCCCAAAATTCCCAATTAATCAGAAATTCATCTTCTACAATTTTTATACACTGATATTAGTTTTAAAACTTTAAAATTTTAAGTTTTAAAAATTTTAAAAATAGGTTAGAGTAAAACGTGTTACTTTAACCTGTCCTTTTCATGTAGTGCAGGGAATCTGTCACAATGTTTCTTTTTTTTTCTTTTCAATTAGTGTCTTCTAAATTATCCTACTGGAAAATGGGGCCATTCAACTAACACATTATTGAATGATTTAAACTCCAGAAGTCAAAATGAGACTTGAACCAAGATTTCAATTATTTTTAAACTCAGAATATTACAACCACTACTCAATTTTAAGTTTACCACAACACTGCATTAAAGCCTCATGAGTATAGGAATCCCTCTGTGCCTCATTTATCAGGAGTTTTCTACCCATGAGAGCCTCAAGAGATCACTTCCTACTAGGCAGGAAAAAAAAGGCTGCACACCTAGAGATCAAATGCAAATCAAGAAAACATCAAGTTCCAAGATGGTGTTTTATAGAGGGAGTCTTGCCCCAAAGTTAGCTAAGATATATACATATAAATGACATGCATATACATCATGACAAATATATATATATATATATCATGACTATGATGTGATATATACGATAAACATCTTATTTATTTATTTCCCACATCCCCAGTGCTAGAGATTCAACCCAGGTCTTCACACATGCTAGGCAAGCACTCTCCCACCGTACATTGCCCGCCCTTAGTCTTCAGATTTAAAATCATGTAGAGCAAAATATGAAAGATAACAATTCCATACCGTTTTTGTTTTCTTATCACTTTTTTTGGAGGGGGGTGGGTACCAGGAATTGAACCCAGAGGCTCTTAACTACAGAGCCACATCCCCAGTCCTTTTTAAAATTTTATTTAGAGACAGGGTCTCACTGAGTTGCTTAGGGCCTTGCTCAATTGCTGAGGCTGGCTTTGAGCTGCTGGGATTACACGCATGCCCTACTGTGCCCGGCTCTTAATCACATCTTTATGTATCATCTGAATTCCTCATCATCCTGTTTCACAAATCACTCTCAGCTAGGTGCTCAAAGCTTCCCAGAAATTGTACTTTCTTAGTAAATGTTTGTTCCTATTTCGTGAAAGTATTTCATGGAGTGTGACTTTCCCCAATCCTAAATTCCATTCCACAAATGATCTTGTATTACTGGACAGCAAAGGAATATTAAAAATTAGAGAGAAACCTTCTTATAATCAACCATCAACTCTCAAACTATCAGCATTTACACCTATTCTTTCTTCCAGGTTACAAAAGAAAAAATATTTCTTCCTATCAAAAGAACAATGATCACTGGGCAAGGTGGCACATGCATGAAATTCCAGTCACATGGAAGTCTGAAGCAGGAAGACTGCCAAATTTGGGGCCAGCCTCAGCATTTTAGGGAGACCTGTCTCAGAATAAAAAGGAAATAAAAAAGACAGAAAGAAAGAAAGTGTGTGTGTGTGAGGAGGGGGTCCTCATGAAAACAGAAGAGAGATCAGTGGAGTAGAAGGGGATTGAGGGGTAGGGAGAAGGAAAGGGAAAGAGAAGAACGGTAGAATGAATTCAAACCTTCCTATGTACATATGTGACTATACCACAGTGAATCTCATCTTTATATATATGGCCAAGGTATAATTTTTTTACAAAGCTACAAATAAATAGAAGATCAGTAGAGTAAAGGAAAGGGAGCCAAAGAGAAAGGGAGGAGGGTCAGGAAAGGGAATGAAAAAACAAAATAAAATGAGTCAGAGATGTACCTCAGTGGTAGAGTGCCCATACCCTAGTACCACAAACAAAAACAATAAACCAAAATGATCCCTGTTTTCTGGATTTTTATCAATTACCACCTTCTCTCTGGCAAATTCAACTTGTTCCTCTCTCCAATTAACTCTCTGAATCCTTTCCACCAACATTCAAACATATTCTTCTTTAAAGAAAGAGACAGAAGCTGGGTGCCGTGGCACACGCCTGTAATCCCAGCAACTTGGGAGGCTGAGGCAGGAGGATTGCGAGTTCAAAGCTAGCCTCAACAACTTAGTGAGGCTCTAAGCAACTCAGTGAGACCCTGTCTCTAAATAAAATACAAAATAGGGCTGGAGATGTGGCTCAGTGGCCGAGTGTCCCTGAGTTCAATCCCTGGTTCAAAAAAAAAAAGAAAAAAAGAAAGAAAGAAAGAGACAGAGAGATAGGCAGGAAGGCAGGCAGGCAGGCGAGGATCAAGTACAAAACCCTGCATTCCATCCTCAGCATTAAAAAAGCCACATTGATTCCATCTCTGCAGCTACCACCCTTTCTCTTCTATTGTCCTTCATGGAGGGAGAAGACGGTTAAAAGTCCAATTTTTTTCTTTTATAAATAATAAAACAATCTTTTGACTCACTTTCTTAAAATATACAAATATCTAATTTTTTAAAAGGTTATCTTGAGTTTTTGTAATTACATATGAATAATTTCTTTTATATCTTTATAATAAACAGATCTAATTCAGACATTCTTCTGCTTAAAAATCATTAATAAGCCAGTGGTAGAGATGCATGCCTCTAATCTCAGGGACAAGAAAAGCTGAGGCAGGAGATTACAAGTTTGAGGCCAGTCTCTGGCAATTTATGGAGACATTGTCTGGAAATTTAAAAAAGAAAGAAAGGAAAGACTGGGAATACAGCTTAGTGGAGGGGTGTCCCCGGATTCAAACTCCAGTGTGGCAAATAAATAAGCAAGAAAGCATGGGTTCGATACCAGTACCACAAACAAACAGTAACTCCAAGCTCTATACAAAATCTAAGTCCAAAATTCTCATCCCAGGATTTAAAACTGTTCATTAAAAAAATAAACTAAAAATTTTTTTTAATTATAGATGGACACAATATCTTTATTTTATTTATTTATTATCTTATGTGGTGCTAAGGATCAAATGTACTGCTTCACACATGCTAGGCAAGCACTCTACCACTAAACTGCAACTGCAGCCCCATACTTCAGTTCTTACTCGCTTTTATAGTCTTCAGGCTTTGAGTCTGAAAACAGCCTACATACATTCAAATCCAAGACTTTACTTAAATACCTCTACCTAGAATGTCCTCCTTTTTCTCCACTTCTAAATACATCCATTTAAAGTTCACCACATATCCTACTTCCTCCAAGAAACATTCCAAGATTTCTCTGCCACTAACATCCCCTCATTTCCCAAAGCATTTTTTTTTTTTTTTGGTATCACATTTGGCATTTAACACTTGCTTTACATTAGGATTACTGTATTTACTGTTATTCTATCTCCATTCCCGACTCACTCCCATATTATAGCTTTTGAAGAGAAATAGTTGTCATTCAACTTGGCCTCTTGGCCTCCAGTGCTTATCACAACTATTGACATATTCACAACACTTTTCAAATTTTATCAAGGTCACAACGGTGGTGTTACTGACCCAAGAGCCAAATCAAAACATCAAGCCTATACAGTGAGTGGCACATGCCTGTAATCACAGCAATTCAAGAGGCTGAAATAGGAGGATTGCAAGTTCAAGACCAGCCTCAGCAACTGAGTCCCTATCTCAAAAAAAATAAGAAGGCTGGGGACTTGGCTCAGTGGTCATGCGTCCTGGGTTTAATCCCCAGAACAACAACAAAGAGTAGGCCTTCTTTTTTTCTGTATGTGACACATTATTTATCTGATCAAAACATTAATAATACTAATTGGATTAGGTTTTTTTTTTGTTTTGGTGCTGGGGATTTAACCCAGGGGTGCTTTATCGCTGAGCTATATCCCCAACTCTTTTTTTATTTTGAGACAGGGTCTAAGTTGCTGAGGCTGGCCTCGAACTTGTAATCTTGCTGTCTCAGCCTCTCAAGTCACTGGGATTGTGAATTGTTATTTTTAAAATAAGTGTCTAAAAGACTGTGCCTAAAAGAAAAACAACATATGTATAAACAAACACATGTACAGAAAATACCAATTTCTATTTCTACCTAAAGCCTGTGCTCTCAAATATTCACCAAATAAATAAAATCTGTCTTTTCAGATAAAATGGTTAACATTAAAGATAAAATGGTTAACACACCAACTACTAAGCTAGTGTACATACTATGCCAGACACTACTCTAGGGCTAAGGATATAAGAAATCAAAGTACCTTTCATCTCTAATATTTGGTTGCAGTTAGCTTGACTAGAAAAAGGTGACAAGAGGGAGGTGGAATGGTTGTGTGTTCTAGATACAGAAAACATGTGTAACAAACCAGAAGAGGAGACAGCAGGGAAAGGAAAGGAGGTGGATCAAGTGCAGTTGGAAAACAGGGTTGGCAGTGGGGTACAAAATAAAGGATATGACTGGAGAGATACAAGGGACTGGACTAGACCTGAGAATTTGTTTCTCAAATCCAAAAGATAAGAACACTATATTCAATGAAAATGAAATTTCCCAGAACCTGAGGGCTGACTTCAATTATTTTTATTATAATGTTAATAAAACAGAAACAAGCCGGGCGTGGTGGCGTATGTCTGTAATCCCAACAGTTGGGAGGCTGAGGCAGGAGGATCACGAGTTCAAAGCCAGCCTCAGCAAGGTCAAGGCGCTAAACAACTCAGTGAGACCCTGTCTCTAAATAAAATACAAAATAGGGCTGGGGATGTGGCTCAGTGGCTGAGTACCCCTGAGTTCAATCCCCAGTTCCAAAAAAAAAAGAAAAGAAAGAGAAAAAAAAATTACATATAAACTCATACTTGCAGCTGATAAAACTGTAAAACTAAAATCAAATGCAAAATAAAATTTTTACATGACATTAAAAATGACAACAAAAATAAAAATGAAAAGGGCTGAGGATATAGCTCAGTAGTAAAGCACCCTGGGCTCAATCCCCAGTATCAAGAACAAAGGAAACAAGGACAATCTGCAGGTTTCTGGAAAAAAGTGATGATAGTGGTAAAATTTCCCAGGACCGAGAAAGAAAGAAGAAGAAGAAGAAGAAAAAAGCAGAATAGAGCAGATTATGGCGGTGAGAAGTAGAACGTAAAAGAGCAGTTAATCTGTACATGCTGAACACTTACAGGGATTATGCGATCAGTTTCTAGCCTCATCTTATCCCCCGCTTGTCTGCTGCTGTTGTTTTTTGGTGACTGAGGCCAAACCCAGAGCTTTCTAAGTGCTAGGCTAGCACTGAGTTCACCACATAGCTATAGTAAGAGCAGACATGTTACAATCTCCTCTGTAGTATGACCCACCCTCAGGGCACAGCTGACAGGTGTTTGAATGCCCAACTAAAGCGAGGCCAGTGTACCAAAATGCCACCTATTTTATATACTATTTAAATAATAACATAGTCTATTAAGAAGTATGTTACATATACATATCATACTATACAGTATAGCATATTTAGCATCACATATTACATATATAATGTTTTTATGCAAGTATACATGTTATACACACACCATGTATTTTTATTTTCATACTACTGAACTACATCCCCAGCCCTTTTCATGATTATGAAACAGGTTTTCATTAAATTGCCCAATCTGGCTTTAAACCAGTCTTGCTACCTCAGTTTACCAAGTAGCTGGGATTGCAGGTGTGTACCATTGCACTTAGCTGTCACCTAATATTTTAGGACCAGATAGTAAATATTTTAGGCTTGGCAGGCCATATACTCTCACTCAACTTTGCCATTTAGCTGCAAAAACAGCCACAGACAATACATAAACAAATAGGTGTATAGTGCTCCAATGGAAATTTATGGACACTAAAATTTGAGTTTCCTATAATATTCACTAGCCAAAAACATTCTTTTGATTTTTTTCCTACCATTTAAAAATATAAACTTTTATTAGCTCACAGGCCATACAAAAGGCTGTACTGAGTCTATTGACCATAGTTTGCTGACTGTTGTACTAAGCTAACATGGAACTGCCCTCTCCTAAAACTCCTTCCAAAATATCCCAAGTGTTAATCTTAAGTGTCAGACAAAAGACAAGGGCAATCTCCCAGGGAACAGAGCTGAAAACCTTCACTTGGTTTTCATTTGCAAAGGAGTCAACAAATGAGTGTGTCAGTTCTATCACTCACCTGATGCCATGTTTGTCCAGCAAAATATGGAATACATTTTAGGATACTAATATGTTCTTCTCCCCTATCCTCATAAGAATTTACTTATTTCCCCCCACCACCACCACTCCTAAATCAGTTACTTTGAGAGATAATTACCTTCAGTATTTAACCCATAGTTTTTGGACTTGTGATTAACAGAAGACATCACTCAAAATCAGAATTTAGAGAAAAGTGACCTCTACATGTGGCCACTAGGTATGAATTTGGGTTATCTCCCATAGAAGGAGGGTGTCTGCTGATGCATAGCTAAGATTATGTTAAATAAAAACATTTAAAATATATATGGGAAAAAGTAGGACTACATATATATGCCAAATAGTCACAGGGTAAATGGTGTATAACTGTTTTTCAGAATATCCTTTACTCCATTTCTTCCTGTGATGTTTCCAATGTAGCCCCCTAACCAGAGTTGATGATCCATAGGTGAACATAAAATTTAACAATTTCTTTCCTAGGATTTGGGACTGAAAGGTCAGTCTATTTTTGATGGCAAAAGATATAAAATTTCAAACTCAGAAGATAATTAGCAAGTGTTAAAGTTGGTCTGCAGCAAGAGATGTGAACACTCTGCAACTTAGATGAGAGATAAAGAGATACTCCTGACTACTCAGGACATACCTTTTCCTGAGTTCTAGCAGCTTGTCATCTTTCTTATAATTCATGGGATACCCAGAATGTTCCCATCAGATTCCTCCTTTTGCTTTAGCTGGGTATGTGTTAATCTCCTAACTAAAACAAAGTGCCTACTGGACAACCTAAAAAGGGTACTAAGTCAGATGGAAGAGTTTTGGAGCTCACAAATTACTCAGAGATAGTAGCTGTTGCAATGTGGATCTGCAATGTCCCTCAAAGGGTTATGGCCTAAGGTTTGGTCCTCAGCCTGTGGTGCTTCTGGGAGGTAGTGGAACATTTAGATGGTAGGGAAGTTGGGTCACCAAGGGCATGCCCTTGTAGGGGATATTGGGACTCTGGCCCCATCCTCTCTCTCTCTCTGCTTCCTGGTCACCGCAAGGTGGGCAAGTTTCCTCCATTATGCCTCACCACCAACCCCAAAGCAACAGAGCCCAAGGAAGAGAGACTGAAACCATAGCCAAAATACATACTTCCTCCTTTTAAATTGCTTATCTCAGGTATTTTTGTCACAGCAACAAAAAAGTGACACAGTATCTAAAGAAACAAATGTATGGAATCAATTCAGAAGAATAAAGAGAAAGCCAAGGCTAAAATCCTGAACTACCAATTTCAAGGGGTTTTCAGAGAATTATGAGTCTGCAAAGGAACAGAAGCCAGTTGAAACACAGGCAAGAAAGCAGCAGAATTGTAAAAGTCAAGGACAAAACAATATCATGAGGTTTAGGGTTAGGGTTACCATCAAGCATAGAAAGAAGTAAAGGACTAAGCAAATACCACACAATTTCACAATATGGAAGTTAGGGTGGCCTTGGCAAGAGCGCGATCATTAAGAAGGCAGGCTGAAGATTTAAGAATGAATAAGAAGTGCACAACGTTATCCAACAAATATTCTTGTCATTAAAAGAAAAATTCAAGCCTGAATCAAATCAAGCTTCTAGATATAACTACTGATTTACAGGAAATACAAAGGACAAAAGAACATATTACACAAAACCATAGGAAAGCAATCAGCACAATGTAGACTCAGAAATCTTACAGAGCAAAGACCTGGTTTCTTCAATAAACCAACTGTATGGGAACAACAGCAATAAAAAAAAAATGGAGGACAGCCTATAAACTTAAAAGAAAATAAAAAAGGGGGGGTTGAGATGGATACAACCAATGTAATGTACATTGGTTACATGGAACTTTGGAACTTTTTTGGAACTTTTTATTGGTACCAGGGATTAAACCCAGGGATGCTTAAGCACTAAGCCACATCCCCAGCCCTATTTTGTATTTTATTAAGAGACAAGGTCGTACTGAGTTGCTCAGGGTCTCACTAAGTTGCTGAGGCCGGCTTTGAACTCACAATCCTCAATCTTCAACCTCATGAGCAGCTGGGATTACGGGCCTGCGCCACCACACCCGGCTATTTCAATCTTTAATAAACAAGCTAAAAATGAAACTGTTATCAGGGATATGTGAATCATAACTAGCTAAGGTGATACTAAAAAATGAGTATTAATTTTTTATTGTATAATATTATGATTATTGTTTTAAACCTTACCTTTTAGAGATACACAATGAAATATAACACAAGCCTATCTTTTCTAAAATTCTTTCCTGATACATTGTGCTCTGTGTCATCTAGCAAGCTATAATCCCATAGGAGCTACATAACAAATAAGAGATTCAAAGTGATACAGGGATTCAAAGCAAATAGACCATAACTGGAGTAGGATGAAGAATCAAGCAAAACTTAGGAAAGCAATTGTACTTGCATCAGGCCTTTAAAAATGATGAAATTTTAATAGGTAGAAAACAAGAAAGAAAAATGATATTTCAATTGGAAGAAATGTAAGCAACTGCACAGAGGTGAGAAGACCTGTCTATGCAGAGTATTGAACTATACTCACTTCTCCATAAAACTGTCCTTTCCCTAATGATGACATGAAAAGGAAAAGTCATAACCCACTAGGCAACGCCAAACTGACAAAATGGTGGGAGAACCATTTAGGCCTAAAGCAGCCCCAGGACAGAACATTATAATCCCTGGGTAATCAAACCGGACTGGTTTTCCAGGGCAACCTATTCCTGTCAGTCCCTTATTTTTTTCTCCCCATGGAGACTTGGGAGAATACATGAGGTTCTCCCACCTGTCCCAGGAAATCATTATCAAAATAATTAGCTTAAAACAGTACCCACTAATAAGTTGTATCTCCCTGCCTAAAGCTACTACTATGGTTCATTAAGCACTCCAAGAAAAAGTTGTAAGAAATGCCTTTCCTTCAAACATACTTCATGTTACAGATTTTTAAATAAAATACAGCTGATAAAGTAGGTAGATCTTAAATGAGATTTTTTTCCCCTTCAAAAACAGAATAAGTAATCTCAACATCAAAATGCTTTGAAATATTTTGTAACTAAATATAGTGGCACTAATATTTTCTATGTGCCAATACCATTAAAATTCTCAGGATATGATGCCAGTGAAAATGAACATCAAGACAAAAAGGAATGCAGATGATCAGCCAAAAGTTAACAATTGGAATTTCTATCATTGCTCTCTTCCATGTACTAGGAACACTGCTTCAAATAACCAAAATGGACAAGTATACAGTTGTTACAACAAGTGGGGGTGCTTTTTTTTACCCTAAAGGAAAAAGCAGCAAGGTAACAAGTCAGGTTAGCTTTTTTTTTTTTTTTTTTTGGTACTGGGGATTGAACCCAGGGGCACTCCACCACTGAGCCACATCCCCAGCCCTTTTTTGTATTTTATTTAGAGACAGGGTCTCATTGAGTTGCTTAGGGCCTCACTAAGTTGCTGACGCTGGCTTTGAACTCATGATCCTCCTGCCTCAGCCTCCCAAGTGCTGGGATTACAGGCGTGCGCCACCGCATCCAGCCAGGTTAGCTTTAAAACAATCTTTAGTCACTACACCTTATTTCACGATAACTGAGACTGGCATACACCCTCCCAGAAATCAAATATAATTGTTCCAACTTATCAGAGGAAATATGAAAAAGAGAGAATGAGTAAAATATATAATGAGGATTGGAAGAGAGCTGAGAAACCCCTATATTATATAGTAAAGTTTTCATGAGAGTTATCTACAGAACAGAGCCAACACAAAAATAAAACCTTAAGTCATCATTTTTATGATACACACTGCACTTCTGGATCACTGTTCAGGTGTGCTCTTCTACTTAAGAACACCTTTTTGAGATGGGCAAGGTGGTGCATGCCTATAATGCCAGGGACTTAGGCTGAGGCAGGAGGATTGCCAGTTCAAACCCAGCCTCAACAACTCAGCAAAACCCTGTCTCTAATAAAATATAAAAAAGGGCCGGACGTGGTGGCGCACACCTGTAATTCCAGCACTTGGGAGGCTGAGGCAGGAGGATCGCAAGTTCAAAGCCAGCCTCAGCAACTTAGTGAGGCCCTAAGCAACTCAGTGAGACCCTGTCTCTAAATAAAATACAAAATAGGGCTGGGGATGTGGCTCAGTGGTAGAGTGCCCCTGGGTTCAATCCCCAGTACCAAAAAAAGAGGGGCTGGGGATGTGGTTCAGTGGTTAAGTGCTCATGGGTTCAATCCCTGGTTGTGGGAGGGGGACATCTTTTTGATTTTAGGAAAAAATACTACAAAAGGAAGGCCTCATACATTTCAGACTCCATTCTAAACCAGTAGATGGTCATAAAAGAAGAAAAGTCTGCTTTCTTTGTTCCTTTCAGGTACACATAAAACCATGACATTTACCTTGCCCCTTCAAAAAGGTAAGATACATAACTTTTAGAAGGCTTCATATTCTATTTCACCTTTTGAAGTTCGCATTATTTTCCCCAAATATTAATCATTTGCTCACACAGCAGTCCTTAAATTGGCTATTTTGTGAAATCTTAAATAGGATAAATTGATATAACAAAATATTATCACAATCAAATTCAATCGAGTAACTGTATAAAATATTGGGGATAATAAAGAGGAACAAATAAGGTACTTGCTCTAAAAACACTACAAGGGGCTGGGGTTATGGTTCAGTGGTAGAGTCCTCTTCGAGCATGTGTGAGGCCCTGGGTTCGATCCTCAGCACCACATAAAGATAAAAAAATAAGAGTATTGTGTCCACCTACAACTAAAACAAAATATTTAAAAAAAACCTACAACAAATCTGTAAGAAAATCAAAATACAAGGCATAATAAATATATTAACTGTTACAAAAGTGATAAGAACACAGAGAAAAGGAGGCATGGATATGAATGTGAGAATTTGACAAGCAGAAAGTGAATTGGAATGAAAATATTCTGTCTTTAGGAATTCTTAATTACAAAGCTTCATCAAAGCACTGCTGAAGTCACCTTTATACCCCCAAATAGTATACCACATTCCAATTAACACAACTCCCCCCCCACCAACTGAATGGTAAAGGTTTGGTCATTCACAGACACCATATGTCCTCCCCACTTGAAGCAAAATTTTGTCAAAAGTGAAATCTGCCTACTGTCCTACAAGGCAAACAAAAATCAGCCTGCAAACCACCACAAGCTGAATGAAATTATGGATATTAAAAACAAAATAAAACATAAAATTTGCTTCCAGAGTTTTAGTACGCTAACTCTGAAAGGTAATTAAAAATAATTTGAGACTTTTGTTAGAAAAATGCAGTGATGAATAAGGAAAAATAAACCTGAGAGACGTGAAGAAGCCAGCTTTGTTGAAAGCCAAGTGGCCACTTGCCAACATTTCTTTATGTATATGTGACCAAAGATGATTCCAGGCACAAAAACACTTTATCAAATACCAAATTAAGAAGGTTCTTATTTTAATTTTGACAAATTAAAGGGCAGTTAAAAAAAAAAGGGAAAGACTTCATAAAGCATTGCAGAATCGATATAGAAACAAAGCATTGAGCTTTTCATACCTGAGTCCTAAAAAACACCACACATTTTAACTGTCACAAGAACAGCCTATTTACTGGCATCTATATCTCAGATTTCGTCAAGAAAAACAATGGTTACTGGAAAAGGGACTGGCCTTAGTTTAAAATCTCTCTGCGGCAGCAGGGAAGAAATCGTACAATTCTGAACTGCAACTGATGAAACTACAAGAACCCTAAATCGAACTCTTCGTCTTAGTTTGAACTCCATACACACGCATTTCAGATCTGTACTTTCAAGTCGCTATAAATGATGTCGTTTGTGAATGAAAAGGCAATAAGGTTACTCCCCAAACTCCTATACCCCATGATCCATCCTCAAAGAGTAGAAGGAACAGCAAAGTGGAAGGAACAAAGCACTGACGTCAATTACGAGATTAACCCCGAGCACAGGCAGCTGCAGGAAAGGCCTAAACATCAATATCGAAATACAAGCTATCCGGACACCCAGGTAACAGGCGGATTCAGAAGTTGAGGACAGGGTATTCGAATACTGAACCCCCCGTTCCCATTTTTAGTCAACCCCCTTCGCTGGTCGAAGGCGGAAATTTTTTCCTTTTTTTTTTTTTTTTTTTTTTTTGCAGAGGACCGGAGAGAGGGGGAGGTGCGCAGGATCGCGAGAAGGAAAGCGAGAACTAGTGGGGTGATGATAGCCAGAATCTGGGCCTATTTTCTCTTTAACCAGGAATAATTTGAAATTGAGGAGTATTAAAAAGGAACGATTCAGACGACGGACTATCCGAGGTAAAGAATGGATTAAGGAACGAAAGAGAAACAGCGAAAAGATGGGCTTGTGGGAATATTTGCTGGGATTAAAGTTAGCCTTGTTATTTTTTTATTTTTTCTGCGGGAGGGTGGGAAGTGAACGCGAAGGCGAGGGGCGAAGCCGGATGGAGCAGTCGGCTCCCAGAGGGTGCTCCGGAGCGCCCAATGGACTTGGCCTCCCCTCCCCCACGGCCCGGTCTGTCAGTCCGTCAATCGGCCCTCCTCACCTCCAATCCCGGCTCCGCTAGGCCCGAACCATCTCCCGGCTGCGGCTGCGGCTGCGGCAGCGGCGACGCCGGGCCTGCACCTTCACCGGACGCGCATTCGGGCCCGCCCAGGGGGCGGCGACAGGCTGCCAAGGGCGAGGGGCTGCGGGCAGAGGAGGTTCCGGAGGCCTCGAAAAGCTAAAGTGGCGGCGGCGGCGCACCTCACACGGTAGAGAGGGAGGTCCCGCCCCACTCCATGACGGCGGGGCCCAGCCCGGGACGACTGACTGAGGCGGCGGGGGCGGGCTGACGAAGATCTGGCACCAGGATCCCCGCCCCGTCCGCTGGCGGCGGCGGCGACGGCTGACTCCCGCAGCCAGGACTGACTGACGCAGCGGTCGTGCGGCCCATGTGACTAGGGCCGTGTGGGTGCGGGGCGTCACGTGACGACGCCGCGCCCCTCCCGCCGAGAGTGGGGGCTGCGGGCCTGTGGCGCCTGAGGCGACGCCCCCGGGTGCTGACGTGCGGTACCGTCGGGTCTGACCGCCTCGGGCGGGCCAGGGGCGGGCCAGGGGCGGGCACAGGTGGTCGAGGCCGGGACCGCTGGGCACGGCCTTCGCGTCGGGCAGGGCCAGGCGGGCAGGACCGGGCCTGCACACCCTCCTGTGCGCTGCCCTCTAGTGAGGTTCGGAAGGCGAGGCGGGGCGGGGCCGGGCCGGGCCGGATCTACCGGTTCTGGAGCTCAGGTGAAGAGGACCCGGCCGTCCGCCCTCGTGGGGGTCAGTCAGGCCCAGCCCGAACCCCCTTGTCCTGCTTCCAAGTTCCGCCCGGGGCTGGACTCGAGCCTTCCCACGTCCTGCTGCCCTCAACAGGTCCCGCAGAAAAGGAAAGGGTGCAGGGAATTTCTGCAGGAGGCTTGAATTGACCCAAGAAGCCAACATTTCTTGCCACTAATATTTTTCTTTAGGATGTCATTCTCTGCATCTCTTAATCTCCTGCTAGTCAGGGCAAGTCATGATTTAACTGAGAGTGAAATAATAGTTATAGGCTAGACAGGATTTAGGGTCTTGTAGGGCTCATTGTGGTAACTATCCAGAGAGACTGTCTCTTATTTGAGAAACATACGTTCATGTCTTTTACCTGCTTCCTTCATTTGAAGGAGCCTCATGAAGATTTTCCCCCACTCTCTTCTAACATTTTGAAACAGCATTATGATTAGGGTGTGTTTGGAACTGGGAATTGAACCCAGGGACTCTTAACCACTGAACCATATCCCTAGCTGTTTTTATTTTTTATGTTGAGACAGGGTCTCCCTAAGTGTCTTAGGGACTGGCTAATTTACTGAGGTTGGCCTTGAATTTGTGATCCTCCTGCCTCAGTCTCTGGAGCCGCTGGGATTACAGGCATGCACCACCGCACCCGCCTGAGATTGCTTTTAATGAAATTCAAAGGATTTAAGAGTTTTATAATAAAGAAGTACAAGAACTGTGCATATGAAAATACTTTTATCAGCCCCCAAAACAGCATCCATAGAAGGATAATATTTTCATTTTTTTAATTTCTGACTGGCCATCTACTGTTTAACCATCACTTTCTATATAAATTTTATCCACATAAATTAAGAGATTAATGCAAAACTCAAACTCATATTAAGACAGAGTGAAAAATAGTTGCCTCTTCCATCCCTGCCATTCAATTACTCCAATCCTAGAAGAAATTATTGGCACTTTCTAATGAATGTTATCCTATATGATGTAAAAACACATTAAAATATAGGCGTATAGACTGGGGATCCTGCTCAGTGGTAGTGCACCTGCCTAACATTCACAAGACCCTGGGTTGGATCCCCAGCACCCCAAAACAAAAAAACCCATGGGATCCTGAATCAGGAAATTCAGGACTAGCCTAAAATATAGAAATACTTTTATTTTTTAACACAAAAGATAATATACCATGTACACTGTCAGTTCCTTCCTTTTCACAAAATATTTTGGAGATCGTTCTATATTAGTACCCAAAGAATGTCTCTTCCTAGTGTATGCATTCCATTGAATGCAAATATGGTTTAGCCACTCCCTTACAGGTGGACATTTAAATTGTTGCCATGCCCTTATTACATGTTAAATTTCAGTGAATAACCACATACATTGGACAATTATAAATATATAATAAGCTGGTTATGGTGGCCCATGCCTGTAATCCCAGTGGCTCAGGAGGCTGAGATAGGAGGATTACTAGTTCAAACCCAGCCTCAGCAATTTAGTGAGGCCGTAAGCAATTCAGTGAGATCTTGTCTCTAAATAAAAATGCAGAAAAGGGCTGGAGATGTGGCTCAGTGGTTAAGTGCCTGTGGGTTCAATCCCCAGTACCCCCCCAATTTTTTTAAATATAATAAATCCTTAGACTGAAATCTTTAAATCAAAAAGTTTTGGTTTCTTTTGTTTTGGTCCCAGGGGTTAAACTCAGGGCATTTAACCACTGAGCCATATTTTGTGCCCTTTTCATTTTTTATCTTGAGACAGAGTCTTAGTTGCTTAGAGTCTGGCTAAGTTGCTGAGACTGATCTCCAACTTGTGATCCTACTGCCTTAGCCTCCTGTGCCACTTGGATCGCAGGCATATACCACCATGCCCAGCACATCAAAAGACATTTTTAAATTTTGATAGCTATTGCCAAATTACATAGAAGTTATGTCAATTTCATTTACTTTCTTTGAATTTCTGTCTAGGAAAATTTACAAGACTGTATGAGGTGTGGGTAGGAAGGGATGGAGAGTGGCAAAAGAAAAGAATATTTGGCATTATTCTGCAAATAAGAATTTCTTACCCTTTCAGAAAATGTGAGAAAAAATGTTACAGAATTATTTCTCAAATTTATTTTGAGGTGTTAGAGTTGAGCTCAGGGCCTGAAGCATGCTAAGCAAGTGATCTGCCAACTGAGGCTACACCCTCTCCCCATTTCTCAGTATTTAACTTTTTAATATTCTTATTTTTTTACTTTTTGGTACTGGGAATTTAACCCAGGGGTGTTTTACCACTGAGCGACATCCCCAGCCCTGTTTATTTTTTATTTTGAGACTTGGCCTCAATAAGTTGCTGAGGCTGGTCAACTTGTAACCCTACGGTTTTACCTCCCAAGTTGCCAGGATTATAAGGCCTGTGCCACCATGCCTAGTTAATACTCCTATCATTTTTATTTAAAAAGATGCATCCATTTTTTTTAAAGTGGGTTGTCTTTAACTTCGTGTTCTAGAACTATGTAAAACTACTCCTCACAATGCAGAAATAGCAAAAAATACCTACTGTGAAATTATAAGACAAAAAAAATAAAACCTCAAAGAAGAGTATGATTTTTTTATTAACATGCAGGATTTTAAAGCATTTAATGTCTATTGTTAGAGTACCAGCTCTTAGTAGAATACTGGGGTTTTTTTGTGTAGAGGGTACTGGGGATTGAACTCAGGAGCACTTGACCTCTGAGCCATATCCCCAGCCCTATTTTGTATCTTTTTTTTTTTTTTTATATTGGGGATTGAACCCAGGGGCACTCCACCAATGAGCCACATTCCCAGCTCTATTTTTGTATTTTATTTATTTAGAGAAGGGTCTCACTGAGTTGCTTAGGACCTCGCTAAATTGCTGAGACTGGCTTTGAATTTGCGATCCTCCTGCCTCAGCCTCCCAAGTGCTGGGATTATAGGCATGCACCACCGCACCCGGCTCCTATTTTGTTTCTTATTTAGAGACAGGGTCTCACTGAGTTGCTTAGTGCCTTGCTTTTGCTAAGGCTGGCTTTGAACTCATGAGCCTCCTGTCTTAGCCTCCTGAGCCACTGGAATCACAGGTGTGTGCAACCGTACCCAGCTAGAATACTGTTTTTAAATTAGTTTTTTTGGAAGTATAATTTCTATACAGTGAAATTCATCCTTTTTAATGAATTCTCTAATTGCCACCACAATTAAGATGCAGAACCTGTGGGGACTAGGAATGTGGCTCAGGGGTAGACTAATTCCTTAGCATGCACAAGGTGCTGGATTCGATCCCCAGCAATGAAAAATGGGAGGAAAAAAAACACTCACTTAAAAATACATATATATAAGACATTACTATTACCCTAAAACATTGTCATGTGCCCTCTTATAGTGAGCCTTTCAACTTCCAGTTCCTAGCAATCATAGATCTGGGTTTTGTCCTTATAATTTTACCTTTTCTGGAATACGACATAAGGCGACTCACAGTATGTAGCCTTAAAATCTGGCTTCTTTCACTGGCCACAGTGCCTTTGAGATTCATGTATCAGTAATTTATTTCTAATGAATTGTTAAGTAGTATTCCATTGTATGGATATAACCCTCTTTAACTATTAATCAGTTGAGGGGCTTTTGGGTTGCCTCCAGTTCTTAACAATGATGAATAAAGCCACTATAAACATCCATATATGAGGTTTCATTAAGACTTTAAAAATAATCTTCACTAGTAGTTTCTGAAAGTAACATCTAGATATAGGAAATACCAAGTCACAACTACAGCTGCATAAACATTACTCTGCATTGGGGTAGAAATTCTGGCAATTGATTTGTTATCTATCAAATAATTATAAACATCTGTATAGAGCAGGTACTGTTCTAAGCACAGATAAAATAATTGTCAGATACTGGTTCCCCCAAAATACCACCAAAATAACCTGTTGATAGGCAAGGCTAAGTTGATTATTTACTGCAATAAGAGAGATCACTACCTTGATAGAGCCTCAGTGGCCATCTCCAAGGGGGAGGACAAATTGAAATATTTTTAAGGCTTTGGGGCCTAATTTCAAATGACTTTTCAATTCAGGAAGCTTGTGTAGGATTGGTGAAGAATTATAATACATTAGAATTAGTGAGCATACCAAGGCAAAGGTTTTAGAGGCTGGGAGAATATAGATAATTATTCGAAACATCTTTTGAAAAGCTGAGCAGTTCAATGTCCATTTAAATGGGGAAATATTTACTTTCTCCAAATATTTCACAACTGACCTTGATAAACACTTAATGATTCTCAGTTGCTCATTGCATTATACTATCTTTAGGTAGCATTAAAATTTCTTTTAAACCATTCAAACAAAGTTCTTTTTGCCTAAATGACTTTACCTCAGTAAAAAGTTTCGTATACAAACACTGTTTTTGTCATTTCAGATTGAACTCCTTAAGAAACTTTATCACATCTTCACCAAAAGCTAATTTTCAAAATCATTTAGTGTTCAATAACAGTGGTTGAGGGGAGCTGGCATTCATAAGAATTTGACATCTCCAGGCTGGAGTTGTAGCTCAGTGGTAGAGCACTTGCCTAGCATGGGAAGGGCCCTGGATGTGATCCTAAGCATCACATAAAAACAAATAAATAAAATAAAGGTTAAATTATTATAAAAAAATAATAACTTCACAATAATATTAATAATAGTCAAAAGGTAAGAGCAACCAAAGTGTTCATCAATGAATAAATGAATAAACAAAACGTAGTATGTACATATAATGGAATAGTATTTAACCTTAAAAAGAAAGGAAATTGACACATGCTACAAACATGGATGAAGCCAAGACACTATGCTAGTGAAATAAGCCAGTCACAACAAGACAACTATTGTATGATTTCATTTATATGAGTACTAAGAGTAGTCAAATATTTGTGTGTGTGTGTGTGTGTGTGTGTGTGTGTGTGTGTATACCAGGGACACGACCACTGAGCCACATCCTCAGCCCTATATTTTGTATTTTATTTAGAGACAGGGTCTCACTGAGTTGTTTAGCGCCTCACTTTTGCTGAGGCCAACTTTGAACTTGCGATCCTCCTGTCTCAGGCTCCTGAGCTCCCGGGATTACAGGTATGCACCACCATGCCCCACAAGAGTAACCAAATTTATAGAGACAGAAAGTAGAATGGTGATAAACTGCGTGTGGTGGCAATATGCCTGTAATCCCTGCAACTCAGGAGGTTGGGGCAGGAAGATCACAAGTTCAAGGTTTGCCTGGGCAACTTAGCAAGACTGTATCAAAACAAAAAGTCTGGAGATGTAGCTCACTGGTAGAGCACCCCTGAATTCAATCCCTAGTACCAGGGGGTAGAAATAGAATGGAGATTGCAAGGAATTTGGGGTGTAGGGAATGAGGAATTATTCTTTAATAGAGAGTTTCAGTTTTGTAAGATGAAAAGAGTTCTGGAGATGGATGGTGGTGATGGTTGTGATGGTTTTACAATAACATACTTAATCTTACTGAACTATACACTTAAAATGGTAAAAAGTGTAAATTTTATTTGTATTTTAACACTATTTTTATAAATTTCTATCTCAGCCTTGTGCTCAAACATTGACAACAATATCTTACACTGTCTAAGAGAATACAAGGCTTAGTAAACACACCTGTTTAGTGAATAATAATAATAAGCCATCAAACTGTTGAATGGTCAATTATGTCAGGATATTCAGCTTTATCTCTGTAAAAACTCCTGGAACTGATGATAGTTAGTCAGGTTCAGAAAAAAACAAATGAATCGACCAGTGATTCAATGATACATGATAAATTCAAATATTTCCCATGAGGCCTTTAACACCTTATGTTGTCAAAACTGTAAATCTATCCAGCTAAGCTTTCTCTGCTCCACATATTTTGGTACTTCCATTAACTGTAATTCATCACGTTCCACTTCTGGAGATAATGAATTTTTTTTTCTTTTGGAATAATCTCACAAGTAGTTGTTTCATGCTAATTATTCATAGAGTCTAATTCTTTAGTCACTTCAACCTAACATTGCCCCATGAATAAATAACAACTGATACTGGCAATATCCATCCACTCATCAGGAGTCAAAAACATATAGATCAATACAATAAAATTGAACGTCAAGTGATAAATCCTCATATTTATTTTGAATTGTTTTTTTTAATAGATGGACACAATACCTTTATTTTATTTATTTATATGTGGCGCTGAGAATCGAACCCAGTGCCTCACGCATGCCAGGCACGTGCTCTGCCACTGAGCCACAACCCAGCCCCTTCAATTGATTTTTAACAAGGGTTCCAAGACAATTCAACGAACGAACAGTAGATTTTTGTATAGATGGTTTTTAAAGCTAAAAATCGGTATGCTAAAGAATGGATTTGGACCCCCGGCTCACAAAATACAAAAATATGTAATTCAAAGAAAACATCCACAAATCTTCAGGACCTGAATTGGACCATAATTTAGTAGATATGATACCAGAAGTACAAACTACAAAAGAAAAAAATAGATAAACTGGACTTCATCAATACTAAAAACTTTTGTTCTTCAAATGACACCATCAAGAAAACGAAAAGAGCCCGGCATGGTGGCGCACGCCTATAATCCAAGCGACTCCGGAGGCTAAGTCAGGAGGATCGCGAGTTCAAAGCCAGCCTCAGCAACTTAGCGAGGCCCTAAGCAACTCAGTGAGACCCTGTCTCTAAATAAAATATAAAATAGGGCTGGGGATGTGGCTCAGTGGCCGAGAGTCCCTGAGTTCAATCATCAGTTCCAAAAAAAAAAAAAAAAAGAAAAGAAAACGAAAAGAGCCGGGCGTGGCAGCACACACCTGTAATCCCAGCACCTTGGAGGCTGAGGCAGGAGGATCACGAGTTCAAAGCCAGCCTCAGCAATTTAGTGAGGCCCTAAGCAACTCAGTGAGACCTTGTCTCTAAATACAAAATAGGGCTGGGGATGTGGCTCAGTGGTTGACTGCCCCTGGGTTCAATCCCCAGTACCAAAAAAAAAATAATAAGTAAAAATAAATAAATAAAATAAAGGTATCGTGCCCATCTACAACTAAAAAATTTTAAAAAAAAAAGAAAGAAAAGGAAAAGGTAGAAAACAAGCCAACTCTTTTAAAATGGGCAGAGGATCTCACATCTCTAAAGAAGGTAGATGACTGACCAGTAAGCATATAAAATACTCATCTCATTAGCTATCCGGTCAATGCAAATCAAAATAATGAGTTTCTGCTTCACAGTCCCTAGACTGGCTATACTCAAAATGACAGACAATTACAAATGTTGGTAAGATGTGGAGCAATTGGAACATTTATAGATTGCCACTGGGAGTGTAAAATGGTACAGATGCTTTGGAAAATAGCCTGTCAGTTCCTCAAAAAGTTACACATATGGGGCTCAGAGTATAACTCAATGGTAGAATCCATGCTTAGCATGAGCAAGTCCCTGGGCTAGATCTCTAACAGAAAGAAAGAGAAAGAGAGAGAGAGAGAGAGAGAGAGAGAGAGAGAGAGAGAAAACATGATTACTATATGATCTACAAATACGATTCCTAGGCATTTATGTATCTAAGAGAATTCAAAATACATGTTCACACTAAATCTTGTACGTGAGTGTTTAAAGCAGAATCACTCATAATAGCCAAAAGGTAGGGGACAAGCCAGGTACAGTTGCACACACCTGCAATCACAGCGGTTTGGGAAGCTGAGGCAGGAAGTTGGCAAGTTTGCAGCCTGGGGAGCTGTGAGACCCTCTCTCAAAATAAAAGGATCTGGAGATTTATAGCTCAGTGGTAGAGCTTTATCTACTCCTAGTTTCAATCTCTGTTACCGCAAAAGTAATAAAAAGTTGAATACAACCCTAATGTTCTTCAAGTAAAGATAAGTACAATTAATATGTTTATGTAATGGAATATTATTTGGCAATAAAAATAAATGAATTACGGGGCTGGGATTGTGGCTCAGTGGTAGAGTGCTTGCCTAGCATGTGTGAGGCACTGGGTTTGAGCCTCAGCACCACATAAAAATAAAGGTCCATCAATAACTAAAAAAATAAAAAAGAAATGAATTACTCATAAATAAATGAAAGTTGGAAACACTGTGCTAAGTAAAAGGAATCATTCACAATGGATAATATATCTTATTTCATTTATACAAAATGCCCACAAAAACTAATCTGTACTGACAGAAAGTGGATAAGAATCTGCCTAGGGTTTGTTGTAGGGAGCAGGAAACAGGTAGTGACTGCTGATAGGTACAGAGTTTCTTTGAGGTGATCAGAATGTTTGAAAACTTATTCTTGTGTTGGTTGTACAATGCTGAATTGCACACTTTAAATGGGCAGATTGTGGGTATGTTAGTTATATCTCAAAAAGCTAGCAACGGAACATTTGTCTAGCATGTGGGAGACCCTGAGTTCAATCCCCAGCACCACAAAAAAGAAAAAGAAGAAGAGAAAGAAGAAGAAAAGAATGAAGAGGAAAAACCATGTGCTTTAAAAAAAAAAAGCTATTATGAAAACCTGATTAAAAGGAAACAACTTGAAATTACTTGCCTTGTTTCTTAATTGACTATGATGCTGATCCCAGTGCTCAATGCTAAACAACTGTTTTCCCTGAAAGACTAATAATCTTAAACAAGTTGATTTTTCTCTGGTTTTATTTCTTTGGCTGCTTCAATCAAACATGATTTAATCAGTCCCCATAAGTACATGGCTTTCCTTGTTTGGCTAACAAATGAATCACTTGGAAACTTACTCTGGTAGCAGCCTCCTTTCCATTTCTTATTTTTGTGAAGAAATGCAGCTATGATGGAACATTACATTTAAATTTTTCAATTTCTTTTTTGACCTAGCCTCATAAGTTACACTATTTATTTCTATAACATCCTGTTGGTGGCACAAGGCACAACTTGGTCCTATTCAATATGGGAGGATACTATGAAGGACATGGCTATCAGGAGCCAGGGATCATGGGGGGTTATTTTAGAGACTGCCTATCACAATGCCCTTTGTAGAAAACCAAATCATCAACAGTGCAGGTATAAACATTGCCTTTCATTTCTTTTTAAAAAGGTTTTTTATTGTAATGATTCTAATGTCAACATGAAGTAATTTAGGACTGGTGTTGTAGCTCAGTGGTAGAGCGCTTGCCTGGCACATGTGAGGCACTGGGACAGATCCTCAACACCTCAAAAAAATAAAGTACTGTGTCCATCTACAACTAAAATTTTTTTAAAAGAGAAAAAGAAAAGTAATTTATATTAAATCACACATGACTCAAAGTCTCTTAACTTCCTTCTCCCTCAACTAAAAATCCAAATATACCATTAAGGCAAATGTGAATTTAATGGTTTTGTTATGATTCATTTATTCAGTCTTTCAACTATCATCTATTAGGTTTCCATTATGTACCAGTCAGCATTCTAAGCATTCTAGGCCTCAGAGGCGGTAGTGAAAAAAATGAAGTCCTTGCCCTCATAAAATGGGGCTCCAATTTCAGTGAACACACATACACCATAAACTCAGGTATAAATGCAAAAAGGAAAAGTCAGGGCAAAGCTATACAGTGAGAGCATGAGCTAATTTAGATTGGTTGACAGGAAAAACATCTCACAGATTCATTTTGAGAAGAAACCTCAATGCAGTTTTTAAATAAATATTAACTTCAAAACATATAAGCATTGGTTTTTTATTATTGCATAACAAATTACTCAAAATTTAATGGCTTAAAATAACAATAACTATATTATCTCTCACAATTCCTGTGAGTCAGGAATTCAGGTGACTTTGCTAGGCAGTTCTGGCTTGGTGTCCCTTAAGAAGTTTTAGTTATTTGAAAGCTTAACTGGGAATGGAGGATCTGCTTCCAGGTGGCTCCCTGACATGACTGACAGGTCAGTGCTGGGTGTTGGTAGAAGGACTCAGTTCCTACTTATGGAGGTCTCTCTAGAAGGCTGCTCACATATCCTTGTGGCATGGAAGCTGGCTTACCCTGGAGAGTATATTTCAAGAGACAAGGCAGAAATTATGATGCCTATTATGAAGTCATGCCCTGACACTTTCGTTCCCTTCTACTGGTCAGCCCTGATTCAGTGTGAAAAGGGATTACACAAGGGCATATATAACTGGAAGTGAGGAGCACTGGGAAACATGGAAACTGGCATCAAAATCTAGGCCATAATTTTCTTCCTTCCTTTTTTCTTTCTTTTTTTTTTTAATTTTGAGACAGGCCTTGTCAAGTTGCTGGGCTGACCTTGAACTTGTGATACTCCTGCTTTAGCCTCTTGAGTTGCTAGGCTTACAGAAGAGCACCACTGTGCTCGGCTTATAATTTTCTTTCACACATTTGTAATGACTTTAAACAATTTACATGAGGGGAAACCACTAATAACATTAAAGTCCAATTTTTAAATATTGTTCAATTTTATTTCCTTATCTACATGCACACCCTATGTACATATTACTCCCTGTTTGAAGTTCATTCCCTTCTGGTATATAAATTTAAATGATTAACTATACAAAGTAAACACACACAAACACACACACACAGACACACACACAACACACACTTAAAAAAGAAAGTTCCCCTGGGAAGGATTTATTTATTTATTTGGTGCTATGAATTGAAACCAGGAACACTTACCACTGAGCTACATCTCGACCTTTTGATTTTTACTTTTATTTTTTATTAAAGAAGGAAAAGTTTATTTGGGACTCATGGTTGCAAAGGTCTTAGTCCACAGATGGCAACTCCATTATGCTGGGGCCCAAGTGAGGCAGAAAATCACAAGGGAAGGCATGGTAGAAGGAGGCAACTCAGGACAAGGCAACAAGGAAGTAAAGAGAACTCTGCTCACCAGAGACAAAATGTAAACCCCAATGGCATTTCATTAATGATGTACCTCCTTCAGCTGAAATCTATTTGCCTGCAGAAACCACCCGGTTAATCCATATAAGTGGATTAATCCATTGATTAGATTACAACTCTCATAACCTTTCCCTCTGAACATTCTTCATTATCTCATACATGAGCTTTTGGGGGACACCTCATATATAAACTATAACATTCTGCCTCTGGCCCCTAAAAGCTCATGTCCATCTCACAATGCAAAATGCATTTAGCCCATTTTCAAGAGTTCCCATAGTCATTATAGTTCCAGCATTGCCCAAAAGTTCAAGTCCAAAATTTCATCTGATACTCACAGAAACTCTCAGTGTGAGCCTGTAAAAAATCAAAAACAAGTTATGTAAGCACAAATGACAGAGATGAGAGGCAGAAAGCAGACCTCAGATCAGCAAGCTCTTCTTTACTCAATGGTGGAGTCAATCTGTCAATCACCTATTGTGGCACATTTTGGGGTTGAAAATGGCAAAGATGGGTTAAAGCAAGGGTCTGAGTTTTATAGGCTTCATGTAGGATGGGACAGGAGGGTAGTTCCTGGGGTTCATTATATTGGGGTCAGCTGTTCCATTAGGGTGGGACAGGCGTGTGGATAGAGAATTTCTGGGAGCTTATTGTATTGTGGTAAGCTAATCCATTATCATGGGGGTTCAGGTGCCAGTCAGGTGTGAGATTCTTCAGTGTTCCTTTTGGGCTCTCCTTGTATTCCCTTCCTGCCTTCCCTCTGGCTGAGTCCTGGGCTTTTAAATGACAAAAACTTCAATTTTACCCCAGACAAGGTGGGTGGGGGAACACCTGCAGTTAGGGGGATTAGGGAATATTTTCCATATCCTTCATTCCAGACTCTGAAAGGGGAAAATGAATTGGGGTGTCAATATAAAATCTAGCTTCTTCCTGCTGAGACCAGGCAAAGTAGGGGGACCTCCTCCTTTCAGAGTTCTGGAAGAGAACACGGAGGCCTTGGGGGCTGAGGATGAAGAGGGGTATAGGTGGGAGGAACCCCAAGATTGTGTGACTAAAGTCCTCCTTTCAAAAAGTCAGGTGATGGGCACATGAGGAGCTGTGTCCTGGGAGGCAGCTTTGGCTGGGCAGGTTACCTCCCTAAGAAATTGTTTCTCTACAAAAATTAAGAATAGGAAGAAGAAAAATTATCATAAGAAAGATGAAGATTAACTGATTTGCTAATAGTGGGAAAAAATTTTTATCAGGCAATATAGTTGGGACCCTATTTTTCCTTAATCAAGGCCATCATGCCCCACACAAATATAGAGTACATTCTCCATCATCTCAGGAGTTCAGGTTCTTTGAAGCATAGAAAGCATGATTAACCTTAAACCGTATTTTCCTGATGTTTTGATCATCTCCATCCTGCTTGACAGACTATGCAAAACAAGAACAGAGATAAGACTAACAATATAGTTACAGCTAGGAACCCAGCTACGTGTGTAGGAAAGTATTTAAGATGGTTAAGGTAAGAGATTCCTGGGCTGGGGTTGTGGCTCAGTGGTAGAGCACTTGCCTTGCACATATAAGGCACAGGGTTCGATCTCCAACACCACATAAAAAAACAAAATAAACAACAACAAAAAATGCCATAGAGGATTTATGTACCTAATAAATAAGTGAATATTTAAAAAAAAGAGATTCCTTCAGCCAAATTAATCCAAACATCTTGTTAAAAGCAGGTGCCTTTGCATTAACTATGGCCAGAACATGAGACTATAATTTCAGTACATCCAAAGAAGCATTATAAAAAGGATCAAGCCCCATTAGGTAATTATGTACATTTTCTATCCATTGACCCTTGGTATCATTTTATGGAACATTATAATGACATTGAAATCTCTGAGCCCATTGTAAATTTTGTACTTATTCTCCTAGCCAAATATTGGAATCTTTTAGTTGTTGAATTTTGCCAAAATTTCCTGATCAATATGTACTTGAGTTTGCCAAGTCTCAGTAAAATTCTTTTGAAATTTTTGAAAGTAGATGCAGAAGTGATTATCCCAGCTAAGATAATAATGCCAGCTATGAGCTATAAGATAAAATGTTCAGCACTTTTACGGAGAGCCAGGTGGCTACTGGCCTTTGGGAAATCAGAACAGTTTGTCCTGGACTCAGCCATATAGTCCAATTGACACATTGTTGCAGCATACTTATATTTAACATAATATATGTTTTGTGAGGATTTATATTGTACTTGAATAGGTCCATTCAATACAAGGTAGGGATTTAATTAATACACATGTTGTGAGATAGAATTCTTTATGAAGAAATTCTTTATGAAGAATTCTATATTAAGATGGGTAACATTTTTAAATGTTATATTGAAAATCACCATTCCAGATTTCAAAAGGCTCCTGAGTCAGATCTATTTTCCATATTCCAGGTGGTCCTGGAGCCATTTAACCTAGTCTCTTACCACTCCGGATTGGTATATGTAGAAACAGCATTCTTCCCTGACCAGTTTTGTAGGACGACAGATGCCAGGGAGTCCCTTTGATTTTGTAAAGTCAGTACTGAATCTGCCAACTGTTGGATATCTGCAATAACCTGTGCCAACTATTTTTATAGTTAAAATAGGTTCCTAATCCCATTGTTCCTGTGTTGATCCTGGTGGATGTTGTTGCCCTATGAATAAAGGAATAATCTGGGGGGCTTTTTATGTCTAACATGTGCTATTATTGGAATGGGTATTCTTTGGTTGTGGGGTGAAATGTCAAATTGAGGAGGAAAGAAGATTAAGGTATAGAAGCCAGCTTAATTTTGGTAGGCAGGGATAAATAAGAGCCTCGAAAAGGAAAAAAGTTTCAGAATTTGGGGGCATCAGGGTCGTGGGACTGACACAAGTTTAGGTCTTAAATGCCCAGGTATGGCTATACTTTGGTTATAATTGTTTTTGCTAGGAGTTTAAGATCAAGTTGGTCAAATTGACCTTGTTCCTATCTGTTGTTAAGTCAGCCGAGTTCCCATAGGGTCACTCTTTTTTTTTTTTTTTTTTTTCCCCATAGGGTCACTCTTGGGGAACGTGAGTGTAGCTTCTTAGCTATTTTAGTAACATCTGCTAGGATGGAGTAGGGTTTCCTTGATGAGGTGGCTTCCCTTGGAAGCATCAGGGATGTCTCCCTTCTCCAATGACAATACTCTTTGCAGTGGGTGCACTGGCTTGCTTTTTTTTTAGGGCCTCAGTGACCCCCTGATGGGGAGGTCATGTGACCCAGAGTTGCAAAGCTCCTGGAGAAGTTGCTTCCTTCCCAGGCTCAAGCTGACTCAGGTGGCAAGAGCCAAATATTGGTTTTCTTGGCCCTTTTATTTTAACCTTAATCTTTAAGCCTTGGTCTTAAACATGCAGCAAACCAGTCTCACCAGTCTAAAAGTAAGAGCACTGGACTTTAACTTCAATGTCCACAACCTTCCAGTCATTTACCCCTTATATTTAATTGGGGTCTGTATTAGTAGAGGAAGTTAGCCTTATATCCTCTCTGTCCTGTTGATGGCTTATTATTTCAAATTAACCCAGGTTGTTTGTTCTTGAAGCAATATCTCTGTGAAACATTAAAAGGCAACAGTTATAGAGTTTATAAGGAAATTAACAAGAGTAAAAACATATTCGGTTTGCATAATAGCTATCTTGAATTTTGACTGAGTTATAGTTATATACTGTTTAAGATCACAGTAATCTTTACAACAAAAATCAACCTTTGAAATACAACTCTAAATGAGCTGAAGTCTGTCCTATTTTGGAGTCATTCTAACATGCTATAAGGTGGAAGATAGAGCCTTATCTCAGGTAAGGCAGGAATTTTGACAAATCTTAAATAGTGTTCTAGTTATGAAGCTGATCTTTGCCTCTTTCTTAAATATCATTTTACAAAACTTACATATATTGTTTCCTGAGTCTATATGAATGTTAGTTATCACAATATAACATTCAATTTAAAACATGAATCAAACAAAAGCCAACAGAGCTTTTTAACTTTCTTCTTATGGAAAAGTGGCAAAATGCTTTCATGTTTCACAATGTTAACCTTTAAACAGATCAGGTTATCTTTATCTTTAAGAAATACATTTACATTTCTACCCCAGTTTAAAAAGTAACATAAAATACAGGTCCATATACAGGATAGTAAATCATATAAAATTTGCTGTTTTTATAAGTCTAAAATTACTATTACATACAACTTTAGTTTGGAGAATATCAGCTTGATAAAAATGTTCTTTTAAACCTCCTGTTTTAAAGACTTGTATACCTGGAAGATATGAACATATTTAGCATGCTATACTGATGTTTTATATTAACCAAATTTAGCTTTTTAAGGAAAATTTACACTCTGTAAATTTAGACTCTCAAAAATAATGGTGTTGCTGTGTAACCAGTGTTGTACAGACTCTAATTCCTTTAAGATTAGTTGCTATAAAGAATAAAATTAACAGACCCAATGTTAAGAGTAAATTAATGTTTTAAGAAATTCTTGTTAGTTTAACATATAGATTAAACCTTGGTTTTCTATCAGTATATTAGTATTTGACAATTTTGTTGAAATTTGCCCTTACACAGACCTTCTTATTACTTATTAGTCCCTCTTTTTGCTTACTTCATCATATATAGACTTTCTTACCCAGAACCATTTCCTTTTTCTTTCTAATAAATATATTTCCGTAACCAGAACCTTCTAATTTTTCTCTCCTATCTGTTGACCCCTTTATAATATACACACTCTGAAATAACCCTTGTGAAATTTCTGAATTTAGACCAATTATTCTGTTTTAATAAGAAGAAATATTTTATGTTATTTACAGTACTCTCATTGAAATAATTGAAACATTTGGACCCCTGATACATAGAATTATATGTTTGTTTACCAACTTATGAAAATACCAACAACGTTCAAGTTTATCACCCCATTGAATTCAAGAAGTTAAGAATACTTGATGCTATATTTAACAGTTGGCATTTTAACTTTGTAAATTAATCAAATGCCTCTAACAAACATTTATAATTAATCTGATATATGTCAAATCTAATTGACTTATTTCTAATTGTAAAAAATGAAATATTAGACAAGTCTATTGAATAGCATTTATCTATCCATGTTGAAAAAAAAATCCTAGAAACAATGGATTTATGTATCTACATTTTACTAGTTGTTTGACCACCTAGAAAAAACTATGAGTTAGCAACTTTAAAGACATTCTTCATTCTTATGTTTGCCCAAGGTAGACTGAGACTGACCCTTCAAACCACATGAATCAAAGGCAAGGTACTTGGATTCATATTTTTAAATTTTAGTTTATGAACACTCATTTATCTATATTTCAATTTTGATACACACATGTAGACAGGACAGTGCACCAGTGTGCAATACACAGAACAATCAAATAAAAGCCTTGTAGGTTTTAAAAACCTATTAGATTGAGAGCTAATCCTTGCAAGTTGGCCTCTCTGAACAAAGCAGAGAGTAAAAACATCTATAGTTAGATAAAATAGGTCTGATCAGAAAAACATTAATCTAAGCATGCAGGACCAAAAAAAAAAAAAAAAAAAAAAAAAAAACAATTTATATGAAGGGGGGGGGGGGGGGGGGGGGGGGGGGGGGGGGAGCCTGAAATCAATTTCTCCCTGTGCTGCAGTTAGTTGTTTTCTGCTTAAATTTAAACTGACACTATTTCCCTTTTTTCCTTTCCATCTCAGATTGGTCCCCTGCTGATCCTGCCATTTTACATTCCATTGTAAGCCTCAGTGAGTGTGATCTGGCAGTAGCCCAGGAAAACTGCTGTTTCCCATTACTTTTGAGGATGAGGCTGTTCTGTCAAGCTCCTTATTGAGACATGCCACTGGCTGTTGGTCTGGTCTATTCATTTGTGTGACTATTTCCAGGGTTATTTTTTTTCCTCAGTGAAAAATAGTTTAAATTTTTGTTTCATAGGTAAGCTGGGGATAGGGGATTGAAGTAAGACTCCCTTTTCCATGACCTCGGGATGGAGCTTCACTCAGGATGTAGGATAATAATTAACTTTTTCATAATTATTTCACGTTAAGGGGGGACACTTACCAGCCAGTTGTGCCCTTAAGATTTCTTCAGAAGGGAAGCATTTGCCTGCTGCTTGGCCATTCACCATCTCTATAACATGGGACTTCTCAGATGTTTTATCTGAGGTGACAGAGGCAGTGGAATTTAGGTCCTCTCATTCCAGCAACTCAGTGTATGGGACTTTGGAAGCTGGCTGCACCAAGGGGAGGGGTGTCCTTCCCTGGGGACAGTCCACCTTCCTGTGTACCCATTGCTCACAGTTGGGACAGGGTTTGGTGGGGGACCTTGGGTTACAACAAGCTTTTGCCCTGTGTCAAGTTTGCCCACATTGAAATAAGAGGGTCTGGTGGAGACACGAGCAACAGTGGCTTTTTAGTGCTATAGATGGCTGAGGCTCAGAGCTGATGTTTAGTTTTTTTTGTTTGTTTTTTTGTTTTTTGGTGTTTTTTTTTTTGAACCAGGATTGAACTCAGGGACACTCGGCCACTGAGCCACATCCCCAGCCCTATTTTGTATTTTATTTAGAGACAGGGTCTCACTGAGTTGCTTAGGGTCTCGCTAAGTTGCTGAGGCTGGCTTTGAACTCGCGATCCTCCTGTCTCAGCCTCCCAAGTCGCTTGGATTACAGGTGTGTGCCACCACGCCCGGCCTGATGTTTAGTTTTAAAATGGTTTTCTTTCTCCTGTTTGGCCTCATCTTCTCTATTGTTAAAGGTCTTGAAAGCCGTATCTAGAAATTGCTACAGGGAAGCCTTGGGACCCTTCCCTAACTGTTTAAGTCTTTTATGGGTATCAGGTGCAGATTTGCTGATAAATTGCACAGGGAGAAAGAGTGTACCAGGAGGAGTATAAAGGCCTAGGGTGGTATATTTGGTAATTGAGTGAAGGGAAAAAAAAGCTTGGAAGTAGGGAATCTCAGACAACTTGCATTATGCAATGGGTAATTTTTTTAATTTTGGAAAAAATTTTTTGTTACCCTTTGTTTATTTTTATTTATTTTTTGTACACAAATGGAATACAACTTTTCATTTCTATGGTTGTACAAAATGTAGATTCACACCATTCATGTAATCATACATATACATAGGGTAATATTGTCTCAGTCTACTATCTTTCCTTCCTCCAACCCCTCCCACCCATTATCCTCTAAATCATCCAAAGTTCCTCCATTCTTCTCTTGTCCCCAACTGCTACCCTTCCCCTTATGTATCATCATTCATTGATCAGAGAAAACATCTGGCCTTTTATTTTTGAGGCTTGGCTTATTTCACTTAGCATGATATTCTCCAACTCCATCCATTTACCAGCAAATGCCATGATTTTATTTTTCTTTATGACTGAGTAATATGTATATATATGTGTATATATACCACAGTTTCTTTATCCATGCATCAATTGAGGGGCATTGAATTTGGTTCCACAATCTAGCTATTGTGAATTAAGCAGCTATGAACATTGATGTGGCTGCGTCACTGTAGTATTATGCTGATTTTAACTCCTTTGGGTATAGGCCAAGGAGTGGGATAGCTGGGTCACATGGTAAATACATTCCAAGTTTTCTAAGGAATCTCCACACTGCTTTCCAGAGTGGCTGCGCTAATTTGCAACCCCACCAGCAATGTACGAGTGTACCTTTTTCCCCACATCCTTGGCAACACCTGTTGTTGCTTGAATTCTTGATAATAGACATTCTAATTGGGGTGAGATGAAATCTTAAGGTGGTTTTGATTTGCATTTCTCTTGTTACTAGAGATGTTGAACATTTTTTCATATATCTGTTGATTGCTTGCAGATCTTCTTCTGTAAAGTGTCTGCTCATTTCCTTAGTCCATTTATTGATTAGTTATTTTTATTCTTGCGGTAAATTTTTTTGAGTTCTTTGTAGATTCTGGAAATGAGTGCTTTATCTGAAGTGTGTATGGCAATAATTTTTTCCCACTCTGTAGGCTCTCTCTTCACATTGTTGATTGTTTCCTTTGCTAAAAAACGTTTTAGTTTGAATCTATCACAATTATTGATTCCTACTTTTATTTCTTGTGCTTTGGGAATCATGTTAAGGAAATCTGGTCCTAAGCCAACATGATGAATTTTTGGACCTACTTTTTCTTCTGTTAGGTGCAGGGTCTCTGGTCTAATTCCTGGGTCCTTGATCCATTTTGAGTTGAGTTTTGTGCAGGGTGAGAGATAGGGGTTTAGTGTCATTTTGCTGCATATGGATTTCCAGTTTTCCTAGCACCATTTGTTGAGGAGGCTATCATTTCTCCATTGTATGTTTTTGGCACTTTTGTCTAGTATGAGAAAAATGTATTTCTGTGGGTTTGTCTGTGTCCTCTATTCTGTACCATTGATCTACCTGTCTATTTTGGTGCCAATACCATACCATTGTTGTTACTATTGCTCTGTAGTATAGTTGAAGATCTGGTATTGTGATATCCCCTGCTTCGCTATTCTTGGTAAGAATTGCTTTAGCTATTCTGGGTCTCTTATTCCTCCAAATGAATTTCATGATTGTGTGCTCTATTTCTATGAGGTCCATCATTGGGATTTTAATTGGAATTGCATTGAATTTGTATAGCGCTTTTGGTAGTATGGCCATTTTGACAATATTAATTCTACCTATCCAAGAACATGGGAGATCTTTCCATCTTCTAAGATTTTCTCTAATTTCTTTCTTTAGTGTCCTGTAGTTCTCATTGTAGAGATCTTTCACCCCTTTTGTTAGATTAATTCCTAAGTAATTTTTTTTGAGGCTATTGTGAATGGGGTAGTTTTCCTAATTTCTCTTTCAGAGGATTCATCACTTACGAATAAAAATGTAAATTTATGAGCATTAATTTTATATCCTGCTACTTTGCTGAATTCATTTTGAGTTCCAGAAGTTTTCTTGTGGAATTTTTCAGCTATTTTTCCCTCTTTGCTGATGACATGATATAGAATCATGTCATCAGCAAATAGGGATAGTTTGAGCTCTTTTTTTCCTATTCATATCCCTTTGATTTCTTTGGTCTGTCTAATTGCTCTGGCTAGAGTTTTTTTTTTTTTTTAAAGTAAAGTTGCCAAGCACAAAGTTGTGCTTGTATTTTATCACATACAAGCTTTCAACAGATATTGACAGACTTTCTTCCAAAAAATTTTTAAATTTATATTCTCGGCAACAACACACCAGACTTGCTTATCATACTTCTTGACTTTAATAATCTGAGAGGTAAAAATGATCTCTGGGAGTTTGTATTTCTTTTCTTTTCTTTTCTTTTCTTTTCTTTTCTTTTTTCTTTTCTTTTCTTTTTTCCTAAATGCTTTGCTCAATTTTCTATAGGGTTGTTGGTTTTTTTCTCACTGGAGTAGTCTGTTTTTTAAAACCAGAGAGTCCTGAGTTACTCACTAAGCCTTATATGAGCGTTTGGATCTGCCTCTTGGTTGATCTCACTTAAAGTCTCATTATCTGGCTAGAGTTTCAAGGACGATGTTGAATAGAAATGGTGAAAGAGGGCATCCCTGCCTTGTTCCAGTTCTCAGGGGGAATGCTTTCAATTTTTCTCCATTTAAAATGATGTTGGCTGTAGGCTTAGCATACATAGCCTTTACAATGTTAAGGAACATTAACGTTAAAATATCCCTATTTTTTCTAGTGTTTTGAACATGAAGGGTGCTGTATTTTATCAAATGCTTTTTCTGCATCTATTGAAATCATCATGTGGTTCTTAACTTTAAGTCTGGTGATGTGGTGAATTACATTTACTGATGTCTGGATGTTGAACCAACCTTGCATCCCTGGGATGAAACCCACTTGATCATAGTGCACTATCTTTTTAATGTGCTTTGGTATACATTTCACTAAAATTTTGTTAAGAATTTTTGCATCTATGATCATTAGGGATATTGATCTGAAATTTTCTTTCCTTGATGTGTCCTTCTCTGGTTTTGGTATCAAGGTGATATAGGCTTCATAGAATGAGTTTGGAAGGGTTTCCTCCTCCTCTATTTCATGGAATACTTTGAGGAGTATTGGAATGAGCTCTTCTTTGAAGGTCTTGTAGAACTAGACTGTGAATCCATCTGGTCCTGGACTTTTCTTTGTTGGTAGGCTTTTGAGGACTTTCTATTTCATTGCTTGAAATTGATCTATTTAAATTGTGTGTGTCCTCCAAATTCAGTTTGGGTGGCTCATATGCCTCTAGGAACCTGTTCATGTCTTCCAGGTTTTCTATTTTGTTGGAGTATAAATTTTCAAAATAGCTTCTAATTATGTTTTGTATTTCAGTAGTGTCTGTTGTGATATTTCCGTTTTCATCATGAATTTTAGTAATTTGAGTTTTCTCTCTCCTTCTCTTCATTAGTGTGGCTAAGGGTTTATCAATTTTGTTTATTTTTCAAAGAAGCAACTTTTTGTGTTGTCAGTTTTTTGAATTGTTTCTTTTATTTCAATTTCATTGATTTCCACTCTGATTTTAATTATTTTCTGTCTTCTACTACTTTTGGTGATGATCTGTTCCTCTTTTTCTAGGGCTTTGAGCTGTAATGTGAGGTCATTTATTTGTTCACTTTTCATTCTTTTATTGAATGCACTCCATGCAATGAATTTTCCTCTTAGCACTGTTTTCATAGTATCCCAGAGATTTTTTTAAATACTTTTTTTTAGTTGTAGATGGACACAATGCTTTTATTTTATTTATTTATATGTGGTGCTGAGGTTCGAACCCAGTGCCTCACACATGCTAGGCAAGTGCTCTACCACTGAGCTATACCCCAGAGATTTTGATATGTTGTATCTTTGTTCTCATTGACCTCTAAGATTTTTTTTTTTTTTTTTTTTTTTTTTTTTTTGCAGTGCTGGGGATTGAACCCAGGGCCTTGTGCTTATGAAGCAAGCAGTCTACCAACTGAGCTATATCCCCAGCCCATATAAGAATTTTTTTTATTTCCCCCCTAATGTCTTCTGTTATTCATGCATCATTCAATAGCATATTATTTAATCTCCAGGTGTTGGAGTAGTTTCTGTTTCTTATTTTATCATTGATTTCTAATTTCATTCCATTATGATCTGATAGAATACAAAATAGTGTCTCTTTTTTGTATTTGTTAAGAGTAGCTTTGTGGCATAACATATGGTCTATTTTAGAGAGGGATCCATGAACTGCTGAGAAGAAAATGTATTCACTTATTGATGGATGGAATATTCTATATATGTCTGTTAAGTCTAAGTTAACGATTGTGTTATTGAGTTCTTTGGTTTCTTTGTTCCATTTTTGCTTGGGAGATCTGTTCAATGGTGAGAGAGGTGTGTTAAAATCACCCAGTATTATTGTGTTTTGGTCTATTTGGTTCCTGGAATTGAGAAGGATTTGATTGACATGTATGGATGCACCTTTGTTTGGGGCATAAATATTAATGATTGTTATGTTGTTGATTTATGCTTCCCTTAAGCAGTATGAAAAGTCCTTCTTTATCCCTTCTAACTAATTTTGGCTTGAAATCCACTTTATATGATATGAGGATGGAAACCCCCGCTTTTTTACTGAGTCCGTGTGTATGGTATGTTTTTTTCCCATCCTTTCACCTTTAATCTGTGGGTATCTTTTTCTACAAGATGTGTCTCTTGGAGGCAGCATATTGTTGGGTCTTTCTTTTTAATCCAATCTGCCAGTCTATGTCTTTTGATTGATGAGTTCAGGCCATTAACATTCAGGGTTATTATTGAGATATGATTTGTATTTCTAGTCACTTTGGCTTATTTTTGTTTTTTAACTTGACTTGACTCCTTTTAAATTTTAACTTGACTCCTTTATTTGACTATTCCTTTAGGGTAGTTCCTCCCTATGCTGATTTACATTGTTGTTTTTCATTTCTTCCTCATGGAATATTTTGTTTAGAATGTTCTGTAGTGCTGCCTTTCTATTTGTAAATTCTTTTAGCTTTTGTTTATCATGGAAGGATTTTATTTCATCTTCAAATGTGAAGGTAAGTTTTGCCGGGTATAAGATTCTAGGTTGGCATCTATTTTCTTTCAGAGCTTGAAATATGTTGTTCCAGGCCCTTCTTGCTTTTAGGGTCTGTGTTGAGAAATCTGATGATAACCATATTGGTTTCCCCTGAATGTAATCTGATTTTTTCCTCTTGCAGCCTTTAAAATTCTATCTTTATTTTGTATGTTAGGTACTTTCATTATAATGTGCCTTGGTGTTGCTCTGTTGTGGTTTTGTACATTTGGTATTCTGTAAGCCTCTTGTATTTGATTTTCCATTTCATTCTTCAGATGTGGGAAATTTTCTGATATTATTTCATTGAATATTCATTCCTTTGATTTGTATCTCTGTGCCTTCCTCAATCCCAATGACTCTTAAATTTGGCCTTTTCATGATATACCATAATTCTTATAGGCTTTGTTCATGAATTCTTCCCATCTTCTCTGTTTGGTCAACTTTGTTTTCAAGATTAAATATTTTGTCTTCAATATCTGAGATTCTGTCTTCCAGGTGATCTAGCCTGTTGGTTATGCTTTCTACTGAGGTTTTAATTTGGTTTATTGTTTCCTACATTTCAAGGATTTCTGTTTGCTTTTTTTTTCAAAATCTCTCTTTATTGAAATGATCTTTTGCTTCCTACATCTGTTCTTTTAATTGTTGTTTGGTGCAATCATTCATTGCCTGAATATGTTCTCTCACCTCATTATTTGCTTCTCTGATCATTTTAATTATATATACTCTGAACTCCTTTTCTGACATTTCTTCTGCCATGCTATTACTGGATTCTGTTAATGTAGCATCTAGGTTTGTTTGAGACACTTTCTTCCCCTGTTTTCTTATTGCTCATGTATCTTCCCCTCTATCAGTGAGAATCTGAGATATTGCAGCTTCCCCCCTATAGACTTGTGGTGTTCCTGCAGGTTTCCAATACCTTACCTCCTAGTCTTCAGTAACACTAGACTGCGGGCTGGGGCCATGCTGGCATATGTCTGGGCCTCTGGGCTGGACCTCCTAGCATGGAAGTCTCAAGCGTCCCCGCTGTGCCTGCTTCTCCCGTGCTGAAGTCTCCCACTTCTGTGCTGTGCCGGCTGCCCCCATGCGCAGAAGTCCTACAGGAGTACTCTGGACCGATGTCCCAGGTGCAGAAGTCTCACACATCTGCGCTGGGCTGAGCCTGATATCTGTCTCTGTGCCCACCTCCAGGTCCTGGAAGTCTCCCAGGACTTGGCTGGGCTGAACCCAAGTTTCTGAGCTGGGCCTCCCCCAGCGGAAGACTCAAGTGTCCTGTGCCTGCTTACCCCAAGCTGAAGTTTCCCACTTCTGCACTGTGCCAGCTGCCCCCACGTGGATGTCCCACGGGAGCACTCAGGGCCGACACCCCAGGTATGGAGGTCTCCCCAATTTCTTTTTTAGTCAAAAAAGTTTAGTTTATTTTTTATTACTGTGATTGTAATAGTGGTCTACTTTTAGGTTTTGAATATAGCCCTTGCTGCTCTGCCACTAGAACTTGTTTTTTAAATGGCCATGTTTCCTTCTCTTCTTCTTCCCCTGCTCCTTCCTAATCTCTCCCCATCCCTAATCTCAACGGAAACAGGATTACCTTTCTTCCCCATCCTAGGCAGAGTTCTCTATCCTTGAGTACATCCTCCCACCCCCAAGGAACTAAGTAATTCAGACTTTTGGGATGGCACCAGAAGATCTCAGAAATGACTGTCTCCCAAATTAACAAGTGAATTACAACTCCAACCAAGAATATGTGGAATGTAGCATTTGAATCACCATTTTAATAGCCTCCTGTTTCCCCTGATGGGCAGAATCATAGCCTCTGGAACAGGAGTCCCTGTGTTTCTCCTTTGCTAGCAAAGCAATAAAACCTCTTTTTCAAGCTGGGACTGGGGCTCAGTAGTGGAGCTCTTGTTTGGGTTTGATCTTCAGCATAACGTAGAAATGAATAGGTGCCGGGCACAGTGGCGCACGCCTGTAATCCCAGTACTTGGGAGGCTGAGGCAGGAGGATCGCAAGTTCAAAGCCAGCCTCAGCAACTTAGCAAGGCCCTAAGCAACTCAGTGAGACCCTGTCTCTAAATAAAATACAAAAAAGGGCTGGGGATGTGGCTCAGTGGTGGTTCAATCCCTGGTACCAGAAAAAAAAAAAAAAAAAAAAAAGAAAGAAAGAAAGAAAAGAAAAAGAAAAACCCTCTTTTTCCTTTTTCTCAAAGCCATATCTTTATCATTGGATTGGTATTGGGGATAAGAACTGAGTCTTTGGTAACAGGGTCTCACTAAATTGCTGAAGCTGGCCTCGAACTTCCAATCCTCTTGCCTGAGACTGCCAACTCAATGGGATTACAAGCATGCAATACCATGTCCAGCAGTGGGAATGTTTTAAACTACAAATTCAATTTTCCCAATACGGGAGTAGTCATAAATTTCTTATTATTATTACTATTGGTGCTGGAGGTGGAACCCACCCACCCAGGGGTGCTTTACCACTGGACTACATCTCCCACCCTTTTTATTTTTTATTATGAGACAGGGTCTCCTTAAGTTGCCCAGGCTGGCCTCCAGTTTGTGATCCTCCTGCATCAGCCTCCTGAGTTACTAGAATGACAGGTGTGGGTCACCATGTCCAGCTGTCATCAAGTTATTCATGAGTGAGCCTTCATAGATTGTCTTTCAAATTTGTCCAAGCAGTGTACGGTGGAGCATGCCTGTAATCCTAGCAACTCAAGAGACTGAGGCAGGAGGATCACAAATTTGAAGCCAGCCTGGGAAATTTAGTGAGACTCTAATGAAGTCAGGAGGAAGAGATAAAACTGGGTAGATAGGGAAATGAGCCCCTGGGTAACTTCCTGGACAGTACAGCACAAACAGCAGCTGCAGATATTTGCAGCTGAGAAACTTACTAAAAGGCAATTTTTAAATCAGGAATTTCCTGACAGGAGTCCATGCCTCTCCAAAGAAAGAAAAATGCCTGATCCATATTTTGATTATACTAAAGGCTGCATGAATACCTCCTGGACACTGAGTGCCTTACCCAGGATTGGATAAGGGGTTCAATCCCTTTAACCTTGTGTACATACATAAACCCCTAGACAAAAGCCATTCTTCAGTATCCCTCTTCTGGGGTCCCTCCATTTTTGGGAGCTCTGCTTTCTATTACTCTAGTAAATCCTATCACTTTATTCTCACCCTCGATTCCATGGATTTTATTCTTTAAATTCATAAGACAAAGAACCCAACTCACATTCCATGCTACACTGTCTCAAAAAATTTTTTCTTTGTTCCTCTAATGAAATAGTTCATATTATTATTCCCTCAGTGTCCTTTTAATATCTGTGGAACCTATAGTGATGTCATCTCTCATCTCTGATATAAGCAATTTGTATCTTCTTTTCTTAACCTCAAGGCAAGAGGTTTGTCAATTTTAATGATCTTTTAGAACTATCTTTTGGATTCATTGACTTTATTTTGCGTTTTATTGATTTCTGTGCGAGGTTTAGTTTGTTTGTTTTTAGTACTGGGGATTTAACCTCTGAGCTACAAACCCAGTCCTTTATGTTTGAGACAGGGCCTCGCTAAATTGCCAAGCCTAGTCTGGAACTTGCATGCTTTGCTCCGGTTTTTCTTTCCTCCCCTCCCCTCCCCTCTCCTCCCCTCCCCTCCCCTCCCCTTCCCTTCCCTTTCCTTTCTTTTCTTTTTTTCTTTTGGTACCAGAGATTGAACCCAATTTCATAAACCCTTGTTAAATTGCAGAGGCTAGTCACAAAATTGCAATCCTTCTTCCAGTATCATTCTTCTGAGTCCTTGGGATTACAAGCACTTGGCACCATACCCGGCTTATTATTTCTTTTCTTCTGTTTATTTGGGCATTTATTTGCACATACTTTTCTAATCCTTTTTATTTATTTATTTGTTTGTTTTTTGATACCTGGGATTGAACCCAGAGTCACTTAACCACCTAGCAACTTCCTCAGCCCTTTATATTTTTTATTTAGAGACAAGTTCTTGGTAAATTGCTTAGGGCCTTGCTAAATTACTGAGGCTGGCTTTGAACTCTTAATCAGCCTCCTGAGCGGGGATTACACCCAGCTCCACCACACCCACCACACCACACCCACTTGTACCACCACACCCACTATTTTTCTAGTTCTTAAGGTATAAGCTGAAGTCATTGATTTGAGACTTTTGCCCCCTAATGAGTAATATTATAAATTTCCCCTAAGTACTGCTTTAGTGGCATTCCACAAATATTGATATGTTTTGATTTTATCTTCCATGAGTTAAAAATACTTTCTAATTTTTCTTGATTTGTTTCTTTGCCATCAATTATTGAATACAAGTATTGAAATCTGACAGTAGGGTCTGAGAGTGTAGTTCAGTCACAGAGGATTCAGTGGTAAAGCACTTGCCTAGCATGTGCAGGCCCTGGGTTTGATTTCCAGGAACACACACACACACACACACACACACACACACAAAGAGACACAGGGTGGGGGTTGGGGGGGAGAAACTTCTGACTATTATTGTGGAATTGACCATTTCTCTTCTTTTTTTCTTCTCAGTTTGCTTTGTATTTTTAAGCTCTGTTATTAGACATATAAATATTAAGGATTATTGCGTCTTCCTGATGAATTGACCACATTAACATATAAAATTACCTTCTTTATCCATGATAATACTCTTTCTTCTGAAAACTACTTTGAAATTAATGTAGTCTCTCTAGTGTTGTTTGGATTAGTGTGTATACCTTCATGTCTTTATATTTAAAATCCAGTCCTTTGCTGGGGAATGAAATTGACCAAATTATATTATATCGTGGGCATGGAAGAACAATGGGGCTGAATGTGCAGCACAGTGGTAGAGCATCTGCTTAACTCAGGTAAGGCCCTGTGTTCGATCCCCAATACCAGAAAAATAGAAATGTAATGATGAATTCCATGGTGATATGTCATTATAATTTAATTACATATAATAAAAAAAGAAGAAAACTTTAAAAATAAAAAAAATGAATTTAGCCAAGTGCAGGGGTTCCCACCTGTAATCACAGCGACTCTGGAGGCTGAGGCAGGAGGATGGCAAGTTCAAAGATAGCCTCAGCAATTTAGCCAGAATGTTTTAGTAAACTTTTTAGTGACTAAAAGATATGACCAGAACAATTTTAAGGGAGGAAAAGTTTATTTCAGGGCTCACAGTTTCAGAGATCTCAGTCTATGGCAAGGCTCCATTCCTCAGGGCTGGAGGTGAGTCAGAACAACACGGCAGAAGAGTATGGCCGAAGGAAGCAGCTCACATGATGATCAGAAAACAGAAAGACAGACTCCTCTTGCCTGATACAAATATATATTCTAAGGCCACACCCCCAATGCCCCACCTTCAATGCCCCACCTCCTCCAGCCAACCCTACCTGCCTTCAGTTACCATTCAATCCCATCAGGTGATTAATTCACTGATTGAACTAAGGCTAAGGCTCTCATAACCTGATCATTTCTCCTCCAAACCTTCTTGCATTGTCTCACACATGAGCTTTTGGGGAACACCTCACATGCAAACTATAACACAGACCCTGTCTCAAAATAGAAAGGGTTGGGGATGTAGTTCAGTGGTAAAGTGCCCCAGATTCAATCCCCAGTACCAAAGAAATTAAAAAATAAAAATAAAATTTAAAATGTATTTTTGATAACATGTATTTGGTTCTTCCTTCTGTATCCCCATCTGATATCTATGATTTAATTGGAGTGTCTAGATTGTTTACATTTAATGTAATTTTTTAAATACTTTTATTTATTCATTTTTATGTGGTGCTGAGGATTGAACCCAGAGTCTCACACATGCTAGGCAAGCACTCTACCACTGAGCTACAACCTCAGCCCTTAATGTAATTTTTGACATGATAATTATATTACATTTAATATAAATTTTGACATTATGTTTGAATCTTTTTTTTTTTTTTTTTTGGTACTGGAGATGAACTCAGGGACACTTAACCAGTGAGCCACCTCCCTAGCCTTTTATTATATTTTATTAGAGATAGAGTCTCACTTGAGTTGCTTAGTGCCTCAATAAGGTGCTGAGGTTGGCTTTGAATTCAAGATCCTCCTGCCTCAGCCTCTCTAGCTGCTAAGATTACAGTTGTGCACCACTGTACCTTGCTACATCTATCGTCTTAATATTTAAAAATCTGTCCCATTTGACTTTTTTTGTCTTTTTTCTTCTTTTCTTCTTTCTTTTGGGTTCAGTGCCTTTTTATGATCCCATTATCTCCTTTGTTGGGTACTTGCTATAGTCTTTGTTATTTTATTGGTTGCTTTAAGTTTCATGGTATATTTAATCATTCCCCCATGAAGAAAAAAATGAAGGTATGTGTCCTTATAAAGACTCATACATGAATGTTCACAGCAGCTTTACTGGTAATAGTAAAAACACTGAAACAATCTAAATGTCCATCAATTCACAGATAGACCATACAATGGAATACAACCCATTACTAAAAAGGAATAATTGTTGATACACATAAGAAAAAGAGTGATTCTCCAAATAATGATACCAAGGGAAAAAAGCTAGACTGAAAAAAAGCACATACTATATGATTATATTTACCAAAAACTTAAAAATGCAACTATTCTATAAAGAAACCATATTTTTAGTTGTCTGTCGGGGGAGAAGTAAGTAGGCAGGAATGAGTGATGGGCGGAAAGAATTACAAAGGAGCACAAGGAAGCTTTGAGAGGCAGTGGCTATTTTGCTAATTATTTTGCTGGTGATGGTTTTATGAGAAGTATGTCAAAAACCTCTCAAATTGTAAATTTTAAAATGTGCAGATTGTTGTAAATCAACTATACTACAATAAAGTCATAGAAAGAAAATTGGAAAGAAAGATAAAATATGATCTATAATCTTACCACTTAAGCATGAGAATTGTTAGCAAATTGGTCACTATCAAACCCTATAGACACATTTTCAGATACCCAAGTGGAATCGCAAGCTTTTCAAAAATTGTAGTATTTCTTTGCATTAATCCAATAGCTTGACCTTTTTCTCACTGCTAGTATCAGTTATTTGTCATAGTAGTAGTAGTTATTATTGTTGTAATTGTACTGAAGTTTTAATATTTTTATTTCAATGTTCATTTAGTCAACATACCTTGAAATTTCCCAGTATACCTCTCTCAGCACCATAATCAAGTGATCACTGAATCTGTCATTTCTACCATCTTACTAGTTCTGAGAGAGAGCTATTGTCCCCAGCCCTTGACTCACGTTTTGTGATCTTAGACTTTATATGGATTTGCTTAGAGCAGAAATCATCTTTTCAGAATCTTCTCCAGACTTCTTTTTTTTGTTTTGTTTTGGTGGCAGTGGTGCTGGGTATTGAACCCAGGGCCTTAGTGCTTGTGAGGCAAGCACTTTACCAACTGAGCTATATCCCCAGCCTTCCTCCAGACTTCTTAAGGGAGGGAATCAACTTCTTAAGTATGTAGTATAGGGTCCATACAATAAAAAGTTACTCAGCATTGCTGGGTGTAGTAGCACATGCCTTTAATCCCAGAGACTTGGGATGCTGAGGCAGGAGGACTGTAAATTTGAGGCTAGCCTCAGCAACTTATCGAGATCCTAAGCAACTTATTAAGACCCTGTTGCAAAATAAAAAATACAAACAGGTTGGGGATGTGTCTCAGGGATTAAGTGCCCCTGGGTTCGATCCCTGGTACCAAAAAAAAAAAAAAACACCTTTGTATAAATAACAGTGAAAAAGTTACCTAGTTGTTCTGTGGTTTTTCATTCCTGATTTTGTCCAAAATTTTGGGAGGATAATATATCTGGTGTTGGAGATTTCATTACTGAAATCTGTTTTATTATCTGTTTATCAAGTAGCTCTTAGGACATGGCAACTTGTATTGTTTCTTGTTTAATTTCTTTTTTGGGGTGTGGAGGTGGGGGGGTCCCAGGGATTGAACCCACTTAACCACTGAGCCACATCCCCAGCCCTTTTTAAAATTTTATTTAGAGACAGGGTCTTACTGGGTTGTTTAGGACCCCACTACATTGCTGAGGCTGGCTTTGAACTCACGATCCTCTGCTTCAACCTCCCAAGCTGCTGGGATTACAGGTGGGTGCCACCTCACCTGGCTATACCCTCAGTCCTTTTTATGATTTATTGATTTTTAAAAAATATTTTTTTATTTGAAGGTAGACACAATACCTTTATTTTATTTATTTTTATGTGGTGCCAAGGATTAAACCCAGTGCCTCACACATGCTAGGCAAGCGCTCTACTGCTGAGCCACAACCCCAGCCCGATTTATTGATTTTTATTCTGAGGGCAGGGTCTCACTAAGTTGCTGAGGCTGGCTATGAGCTTGTGATCCTCCTGCATCAGCCTCCCAAATCACTGGGATTATAGGTGTGCACTACCACTTCTTCCTTAATTTTAAATTCATTGAGTTTTCATTAATCACATCAGGTTGATCATTGGTGTTCACTGCTTCTTACTTGCGAGTAAACCCATTAGGACAATGTGATCAGGAGAGGAATGCATAAGGGTGCAGCTTACTTCATAGATTGTGTGTGTGTATGTGGTCCTGGGAATGGAACCCAGGGCCTTGTGAGCATGCACTCTACTGTTACAGCAACAGAAAACAGATTAAAACATTGGTGTTCCCCGGGGAGATTCTCCGACGTGATCGGGAGAGTCAGCCCCATTCCAATCCCAAATCCCCTCCCTATATCCCACCCCAATCCCTTCCCCTCCCTATAGCCCCACCCTAACCCCTTTCCGTGCCCTATAAAAGCTGGCAACAAAATAAGGATCCCGTGACTTCCCGGCACCCCGCTTTTAGGTGTGTGGGCCACCCCACTTTTAGGTGTGTGGGCCACCCCACTTTTAGGTGTGTGGGCGGTCCTTGCTGGCCAGCTAAAATAAAGGCTTCTTTTGGCTTTACGTGATAGGTTTGAATGATTTTATTTTCTTTGGGTACAACACTACCACTGAGCTATACCCAATGATTTTTATATACACTTTCTTCTAGTCTTTCTGTTTTCAAGGCCCTTTCTGTACCTTGGCTTACTGAAGTGCAGGGTACCTTCAAGTTTGGAGGCTTTTCAGATTTTTTTTTTTTAATTTTAGATGTTGATAAACCTTTATTTTATTCATTTATTTATATGTGGTGCTGAGAATCGAACCTAGTGCCTCACACATGCTAGGCAAGCGCTCTACCACTGAGCCACAACCCCAGCCCCCAGCTTTTCAGATTATTGTCACCTATATCTACTTGTTTCCTGTTGAGTTTTCCTCACTGCAAGCCACAGGCCTTCTTTGATCATTTAAGTGAGCATCCACTTTTCAGCTTCTATAATCACCGCTCATTTCTTTTATTTCCTATAATGGTTACTTTTATATTAATTTCAACATGATTGTGCTAAGGGATGAGGGATACTGCTATAGTTTGGATCTGGAATATCCCCCAAAAGGTCAATGTGTTAAAGACTTGGTCACCTGCTTGGTAGTCTTGGAAAGATAGTGGAAACTTTTTTTTTTTTTTTGTACTCGGGATTGAACCCAGGGGCACTTAACCACTGAGTCACATCCCCAGCCCTTTTTATTTTTTTGGTGACAGGGACTTACTAAGTGGTGTAGGGCTTTGTTAAATTGCTGAGGCTGGCTTCAGCAACTCCTGCTTGAGCCTACAGAGTCACTGGGATTATAGGTGTGTGCCACCACACCCAGTGAGAAGCGGTGGAAAGTAAGAACGGGGCCTTAGAGCAAGATCTTTGGGTTTCTTGGGATGTTCCCTTCAAGTGGATTGTAAGACCCCAGTCTCTTCCTCTCTCTCTTTCTTTTACTTCCTAGGCACAAAGTGAACAGTTTTGTTCTACCATATACTCCCATCATGATGTGCTGCCTTGCCATAGACTTAAAAGAAACAGGGCTAACCAAATATGGACTGAAACCTCCAAAAACAGAGAGCCAAAATAAACCTCTTCTCTTTTTAAGTTGATTGTCTCAGCTTTCTTTTAGAGAGATGGAACGCTGACTACCACAGATGCCCAGATAAGTGGTAAAACATTATTTCTGGGTCTTTCAGGAAGAGATTAGCTTTTGAATCAGTAAATTAAGTAAAGAAGATCCACTAGTGATAGGTGTGGTGGCACATGTTTATAGTCCCAGCTACTGGGAAGGCTGAAGTAGGAAGGACTGCCAGTTTGCCTGGGTTCAATCCTAGTACCACAAAAAAGGAAAAAGAGAAAAGATTTATTTTTATTAATGTGGGTGTTTATCATTACAATATGTTGAGTGTTCAAATTAAAAAAAAGCAGAGGAAGGATGAATTATTATTATTATTATTTTGGAACTGGGGATTGAACTCAGGGGCACTCACCCACTGAGCCACATCCCCAGCCCTATTTTGTATTTTATTTAGAGACAGGGTCTCACTGAGTTACTTAGAGCCTCGCTAAGTTGCTGAGGTTGGCTTTGAACTCGCAATCTTCCTGCCTCAGCCTCCCAAGTCGCTGAGATTACAGGCGTGTGCCACCGTGCCTGGCTAGGATGAATTATTTTTCTAGGATGAATTATTTTTGATCTAGAACATTCATCTTTTCCTGCCCTTAAACTTTGGAGCTCCTGGTTCTTCAATACTGAGTGTGTTACACAACTTTTTGTTGCTGTGACCAAAACACCTGACAAGAACAACTTGGAGCAGGAAAAGTGCTAAGGTTTGACTCTCTACCCCTTTAAAACATGTTGAAAGTTAATTGCCATTATAACATTATTATGAAATGAGATCTCTGAGAGGTGATTAGGCCTTGAGGGCTCTGTCTTTATTGGTGGGATTAATGCCATAAAAGGGTGAGTTTGGTTCCCTTTTGTCTCTTTGCCCTTCTGCCTTAGTTAAATGATACAGCATGAACGCCCTTGCAATCACCATGATCTTGGACTTAGCATCCAGAAGTGTGAGCCAATAACTTCCCGTCCTTTTTTGGGGGATGGGGGGTGTGGTGGTGATACTGGAAATTGAACTCAAGGGTGCTTTACCACTGAGTTACACTTCCAGTCCTTTTTGCTTTTCACTGAGACAGTGCCTTGCAAAATTGCTAAGGCTGGTCTTGAATTTGCAATCCTTCTGCCTTAGCCTCCAGAGTCAGTGGGATTTCAACCATGTGCCACCATGCCCAGCAAATTATTATTCATTATAAATTACCCAGTCTGGGCTGGGGTTGTAGCTCAGTGGAAGAGAGCTTGCCTGGCATGTGTGAGGCACTGGGTTTGATCCTCAGCACCCGTAAAGATAAGTAAAGGTCCATCAGCAACCAAAAAGTATTTTAAAAAATAAATTACCCAGTCTCAGATATTCTATTATGACAAAACAAAATGGACTAGTAAGTTTTCACATCTTAGCTAACTACCTCACGACACTACAATTCAACATGTGTAAAAAGATAAAAAAGATAGCACTCAGATCTTGAATTTCAAGAACTATTTTCCAGTGAGGGCCCACTGGAGAAGTGATTGGTTCCAAAGCTGAGACAGGGAGATCATAAACGAGTTGAACTGATGGGTGATGCACACTTGCAATCCTAGTGACTCCGGCAGGCTAGGCAGGAGGATGTCAAGTTCAAGGCCAAACTCAGCAATACAGCAAGGCCCTAAGCAACTTAGTAGTAAGACCCTGCCTCAAAACAAAAACCAAAAGGGCTGAGGATGTAGGTCAGTGGGAAAGTGCCCTTGGATTCAATCTCCAGTACCAAAAAAATGAAGAGCTGGGAACATCTTCTGGTCGGTCCTCAAAAGTAAGGAAATCTGTGGTGGGGTGAGACAGAGATACAGAGAAAGAGAGGAGAGTTTGTTGAAGAACAGAGGAGTCAATTTGAAGGTCTCCTAAGACAAAGGGGAAATGGCTTAAGCAACAAAATGACATTGAATTTTTACTTCACCTCACAACAAAAATAAACAGCCATGAGTCCATACTATAAGTTATCAATTAAATGAATCGGGGAGAGGAGACAGGTATTCCTAAAAGAGTTCCAATTAATAAATGTAGAAAGGAAAATAGAAAAGCCATCATTCAAAAGCATCAGAATAACAGCTGTTGTAGAGAAGAGCCACTAAAACTAGCAGGTGAGGGCTGGGGTAGTGGCCCAGTGCTGGAGTGCTTGCTTCACACGTATGAGACACTGGTTTCAATCCTCAGCACCACATAAAAATAAATAAATAAGGGGCTGGGGATGTAGCTCAGTGGCAGAGCATTTACTTATCATCCCAGAGGTCCTATGTTCAATTCCCAGCATCTCAAAAAAATAAATAAAAATATATAAACAAACAAAAAAAATATTGTGTCCATCTACAACTAAAAAAAATTTTAAAAAAACTAGTAGGTGAATTTGAGGAGAAACAAATTGCTTTTGCTCAAAGTATCTCCAAGACATCTACTAACTAAAAAAGGAAAACTATAATAAACATGGAAAAATCCAATAGAAACCACCTTAAGCAAGTGATCAAGGCTGGTGCCATCAAGTAATAAATAAGACATCAACATGAATCCTGTGATATGAGGGACTTTGAGGACACTTTATTTCCATGATCCTCTCGCAAAAAGCATAACCTCAGCTCAGTCATAAAAATATACAAGACAGACCCAAATGGAGGGCCATTAGACAATATAACAACAACAACAAAAACTTCATAATTGAACAAGGGTATGAAAGACAAGAATGAGGAACTTCTGAGATTAAAGAAGTAGAAGTAACTAAATGCAGTTTCTGGGTAGTATTCTGGAAGAGAAAATGGACATCAGTTGGAAAACTGTTGAAATAGGAGTAAGGTTCTTAACATATTTTGCCAAGTGTTAATTTCTTGGCTCAAATCATTGTATTACTATCAAATCATTGTATACAATGATTTCAATAGTAAAATATTGAAATTAGAATTTGTTTAAATGTCCTTACCTTCAAAAGGAGTAAGAATTGGCATTAAATAAAATAGCAAAGAGTTTATTAAGCCTGTGAGCATAAGTTCTGAGTTCTATTTAATTGCAAGGAATGCATCCTAGGTACACACTTTTTCTCTTCTAAGTTCTTTAGCTGCTAAAACTGCCCTTGCAGAGACAACAAACATTGTTAATGTGTTGGAAGAGTGATTTATTAAATCTACCTGTGAAGTGATACATTCTCTATGAAGCCTTCTGAAATATTTTTAAAAGTTTATTTACAATTGAAAGCAGATGGTTCTATAAAATGTATAGGTAATTACAGACTTTCTAAACTCAAAACATACATATATTTCAACATGTAAAGAGAAGCCCATTTTCTTCAAAAGTAGCTTTCTACCACTTTCTCGTAAAAAATATATTTTTAAAAAACAACATAGTTTTGAAAACCTATATTTAAACAAATCAAGATTTTTCTATAAATGATACCTCTTTCCAAAAGGTTTAAAAGACATCACAGAATGTGATGTTAAACCAATCTCACCATAATGAGTATTTTACTGTTTTGTTTTGTTTTGTTTTTGGTACTGGGGATTGAACTCAGGGGCACTTGGCCACTGACCCACATCCCCAGCCCTATTTTGTATTTTATTTAGAGACAGGGTCTCACTGAGTTGCTTAGTGCCTTGCCAGTGCTGAGGCTGCCTTTGAACCCGCAATCCTCCTGCCTCAGCCTCCAGAGCTCCTGGGATTACAGGCATGTGCCACCATGCCCAGCTGAGTATTTTATTTTTTGTGGTGCTGGGGATTGAACCCAGGGCTTTTGTGCTTGCAAGGCAAGCACTCTACCAACTGAGCTATATCCCCAGCCCTGAGTATTTTACTTTAAGGAACATTGTATAATATTTCCTTCTTAACCTTTCATGTTAGATTTAACTGTGCATATGCTATGTAAACACACCATTAATCCTCATCGTTACCTCATCTGGTAACCAGATACCATATAAACTGTCATACCATAATTTCAAAAATGGCAGAAGGCAATCTTTTTTAAAAATATATTTTTAGTTGTCAATGGATATTTTTTATTTATTTATTATGTGGTGCTGAGAATCGAACCCAGTGCCCCACACATTAGGTAACTCACTGAGTCACAACCCCAGCTCCCAAAAGGCAATCTTTTTTTCAGTTGTAGAAGGACACAATACCTTTATTTTATTTATTTTGATGTGGTGTTGAGGATTGAACCCAGTGCCTTATATCTGCTACCACTGAGCTACAACTCCAGCCCACAAAAGGCAATCTTTATGAGACACGAAAGCTTAAGAAAATCTTTTTAATAAAAGGCAATCAATGCTGTCCTGATTTTTGGAAAAATTACCACTCTTCCTCCTACTTTCCCCACTGTGAATTGTACCTTTTATAGCACTTTTACTACACCAAGATATTTATACACTTTTATAGCACTTTTACTTAAGCCAGCCTTTTACTTGGTTGCTTTCTTTTCTGGTACTCTGAATTTTTTTAAAAGGCACCAAAATTAGACTCCTTAGGTTCAGATTTTTTGTCACTTTTTAAGGTCTTCTAGAATGATTTTCCTCAGAAAAGAATAAGTCTAAGAACTTTAAGGAAGCAGAAGGAAATGAATGATAAAACACAACAACTTGAAATTTGCAGCATTTAAAAGGTATAAATATATTTATAGGTCCCTTAAACTTATCAGGACAAAAAGTCAAAATAACTTTCTGAACATAAACATAAAAATAGAGCACATTTACTAACAGTAGGAAAACTCCTAAGGTTACAGTATCGATGTATTAAATTTTACATAGTAACACAGTCAAAAGCATTAGAAATTCATTGCCAGATATTCCAAGCCTTATCCTGAAAATTTGTCTGACATATACCATTAACATGTAACAAAGTATGGCATTTATTTTACAGGAAGAAAAAATAAATTTCATCACAAAAACATATTTACTAGATTTCAGCTCTGATTAAGTTCTACAGATATATTTTAAAGATTAAAAAAGAAAAACAAGATTCATCTCTAAAATAAAAGTCATATATGTATATATGTTAATAATCTTTATGCTCTTACAATGTAAAACACTTAGAAACGTTTTTTTTTTTGGTACCAGGGATTCAACCCAGGGTGTTTAACCACTGAGTCACATCCCTGTCTGTTTAGTTTTTATTTTGAGACAGGAGCTCCCTAAATTGCTGAGTGCCTCATTAAGTTGCTGAGGCTGACTTTGAACCTACAATCTTCCTGCCTCAGCCTCTGAAGCCACTAGGATTCCAGCTGTACCCACTGCACCTGGCAGAAACTTTTGAACTCTAGAAATTTTGGCCAGTTAATCTATTTGGCTTTAACATTGTCTACATTCTCTTCTGAGAATCACATTGATGTTTTCAGTCCATCAGTCCAATATGGACAGAGCCATTCTATTTTTTTTTCTTCTTCTTTGGTGGCTCATCTTCAGAGCTGCTATCTGTGCTGGTGCTGCTACTACTGGAAGAGCTGGAGTCTGAGTCTGAATCAGTGGAGGAGGAAGAGGTTGTGGAGGAGGCTGATGATGAAGAACTAGAGGAGCTCTCATCGGTGTCACTGTCCTCTGAGGAAGATGAGGTAGATGTTTCTTCACTCTCTGATGAAGAATCACTGGCTGAACTGTCACTGCTATTGCTACTGGAACTAGTTACACTCTTTGACCTATTAGACGAACAGTATATATGGGAAGCTGACATGTAATAGAAAGGTTGGAAGCAATTTCATATGAAATGATGAATGCACATCCTGATGCTTTCCTAGCATAGCTAGGTTTGATGCTTTGGGGATTGCCTAACTGTTGTAAGCCACATCCCCACCCTTTACAAGGTCTTTTTACTTCAGCAATTTAAACTCTTGCATGGAGTTCACTATTGGCTTATTATTCTATTATGCTTCAGAGTGAATATTACTCTAATAAAGCTGCAGTGTAACAACTGGATCTATTTAAATCTCATGTAGAGTACTAAATGTTTCTCTAATTTATTTTTTGGTACTGAGAATTGAACCCAGGGATGTTCCATTAAACCACATCCCCCACCTGTTTTTTATATTTTATTTAGAGACAAGGTCTCACTGAGTTGCTAAGTGCCTCGCTAAATTGCTGAGGCTGGCTTTGAACTCTCAATTCTCCTGCCTCAGCCTCCCAAGCCACTGGGATTACAGGCGTGCACCAATGCACCCTGCAAGAGTAATAAATGTTTCTATATTCTTTGCTTTTTGGTGATGCTGGGGAGGGAACTCAGGGTCTTGCACATACTAGGTAAGTGCTCTACCATTGAGTTACATCCCCAGACTTATAGTCTTCATTTTAACTACTTAGGATCAGATATGGCTGGCCAACAACTTCCTACTAATCTAGAATTTTCCATTGTAAGTCAAAAGAAGACATGTACTACTTCAAAGTATAAGGACTCTAGAAAGACACAGAAAAAGGAGAAATGGAGGCAATAAATTCCAAATAAGTAAGTAGAGGAAAGTAAGATGATACTTAATTGCAAACAATAGACCTCAGACTCAAATCTTATTATTTCAAAATCACCATTCTCAGTCAGGCACGGTGGCACATGCCTGTAATCCCAGCACTTGGGAGGCTGAGGCAGGAGGTTCGCGAGTTCAAAGCCAGCCTCAGCAATTTAGCGAGGCCCTAAGCAATTCAGTGAGACCCTGTCTCTAAATAAAATACAAAATAGGGCTGGGGATATGACTCAGTGGTAGAGTGCCCCTGGGTTCAATCCCCAATACCAAAAAAAAAAAAAAAAATCAAAATCACCATTCTCATCCCAGCACTTAGCATGACATATTTTCTATTTAACACTTCTAAAGCCACACATACCTTTTTTTCTTGGTCTTTTTTTCTACATTAGTCTCTCCAATGCTGATAGAAACAAGAGGGAAAAAAGCTCTTGTTAATAGATTATACACAGCTCAGACAACCCTTTTACCATTCCCCAAAGCTGTTCTATATTGGAGAAACACATTGCTTTATAGCTTTATAATACATACTCAGAGTACAGTATTCCTTGTTATAACCAAGTGAAAAGTTTTCTATTAGGCTAAATATGATACACAGTCAACTTAATCAAAAAGTGGAACAAGAGAACTGATAGGCACAATTTTTTTTGTTGCTGTTTTTACCAGGAATTGAATTGGGGTACTTTGTCACTGAGCCACATCCCCAGCCCTTTTCATGGTTTGAGACAGGGTCTCACTAAATTGCTGAGGTTCTCACTAAGTTGCTGATGCTGGCCTTGAACTTTCGATCCTCCTGCTTCAGTCTGGGATTACAGGTGTTTGCCACCATGCCTGAATAACAGGCATGTTCTTACACAGGTTTGTTTCTGAAAAGGTACACATGAATGTTGATAATACAGAAGTTGGTTATTTAGGGACTAGAGTTGTAGCTCAGTGGTAGAGTGATTGCCTAGCACATGTGAGGCACTGGGTTCAGTCCTCAGCACCACAGAAAAATAAATAAATAAAACAAAGGTATTGTGTCCATCTACAATTAAAAAAAAAAAAAAAAAAAAGTTGTTTGTTTATCTATTCCTGCATGACCGTGGAAGAAATTTCACCTGTGCAGAGTGGAAGACTGTTGCCTCGTAAATCCAGATGTTTACTACACTATTATGTAGTCAAAAGTCCTTATGAAGATGCTGCTTCTAATCTGTAATACTAATTAAACCCAGTACTTTCCTATTTCAGTTTATTTAAAACACAGATACTCATTTCATAGGAATTTTGAAATGACTTTTGTCAAAGGACATAAAAGACTAAATGATTTTCCAGATCCCCTCCTATCTAGGTTCTCCTAGGAATCAACCACTACTATCAATCATTTATTTCCAAAAATAATTCCATTATTCTTTTTTTTTTAAACATAAATTGTAGCACATCATATATACTATTCTCTATCTTATTGATATACTCATGGTATATTCGGTAGCTTACCATATCTGCTCAGATCTTGTACCTTATAATATTCTGCTGTCATTTCATTGATAGTTAAGGCAATAAAGCAATGATTAAGAGCACAGACTCTAGGGACAGGCAGTTGTTTAATAATGAACTTTTCCACTAGTTGCCTAACACTAAAGTTACTGTCCTCTCTGTGCCTCACATTTTTCATGTGTAAAGTGAGGATTATAATAGTACCTAGCTTAACATTATAGATTTGAGGCTTAAATAAGCTAATACTTGTAAAGAGTTTAGTATTGTGCCCAGCATGTAGTAAGCATTCACTAAACATTAGCTATTATTATAATTAAAATCTGGAAAAATGCCATAAAACATTTAGTCCCTTAATAAAGTATAAAAATACACATAAAATATTCCTTTGGATATCACATGTAAACCTACCTTTGTTGTAATAATAATCTGTTTTCTTTTTCTTTTAAAGCTTTCTTTAGTTCTGCTGTTCTTGAAGGCCTATGGAGGTATTTTCTTTTTCCTGTGCATTCATAAGTCCAGTGTCCAAATTCCAAGCATTTCTGACATCTTACATGTTGTTTATTTGCTTCACTAAACAGAAGAAAAAAAAATAAAAATAAAAAAATGCCTTAAGTTTTTTTCCTTGTGACACTTTTTTCCTTGAAAAGCATAGACAATATAAAGTGTAAAATGATGTTTATGTTTACAACAAAGGGCATATAAAGCAATACAGTATGTGGCTTGAAGTACAGACCTTGGAATTAAATAGAACTGAGTTTAAATTTTAGCTCTTCAGTTTTATTCCAGTAAAGACAGACTAGGTAATTCTGACAAACTCTCTAGCTCAGAACTAGAAATGGTAGTCAAAACATTTTTAACAGTCTGCTTCAGGAATCAGAATTTAACAAGGGAATAAAGAATAACCAAGCCAAGATATGGAAGAAGATTGAAATCCAAAGTGAACTCTTGTGTTGGAGATGTTTGCCAAGCTCAAGAGGGTAAGCACCACTTATCACTGGCTAGGGAGATAAACTTTGGCTGCAGAGTTGTCTCTGAAGCACTATATGCTAAGAATAAACCAAACCTTATATGGAGTGCAGCCCAGCTTTTAGTCATCTAAAAAACTGAGAAAAATCTGAATCCCTAAAATCAGACTGAGACATAGCAAGGAGAAAAAACAGATGAAAGAAATGGAAAGGAAGAAATGAAACTGTCATTCTTTACTGATGTTTTATCAGGTATATGGCAAATCCAAAACAATCTATAGACAAAATATTCTGAAATACGTAGAATTAATAAGCAAATTTTGCAAGTCTTTAGATCAGGGTCAACAAACTCTTGCTATTAACAGTCAGATGGTGGGCTGGGGTTGTGGCTCTGTGGTAGAATACTTGCCTAGCACATATGAGGCACTGAGTTTGATCCCTAGCACCATGTAAAACTAAATATGCAAAGTAAGTGTATTGTGTCCATCTACAACTAAAAAAAATTTTAAGTCAGATGGTAAATAGTTTAAGCTTTGGAGAACAAAAGGCAAAATTGTGGGTTTATATAAGTACTTGTATAACGAGAGACGGCAAATTTTTATAAATATTTTATTGATGAACACTAAAATATATACTTGAGTACAACTTTACATAACAGAGGCCCACTAATGAGAAGAATAGAATTCTGCTTTAGAAGATAACATTTCAGTCAACTGGGGTTCAAAGTTAGTGTTTCCCATCAGGAAACTGGATCATGTGCATACATACGTAAGTAACATTCTTAGCTTATAAGCCTAACAAGCAGGTGGTAGATAGAATTCAATGGACCATGATGGTTTGTGGAATACTATATTAAACAAAAGGTCAATATATACAAATCTATTGAGTATTTAACAAAAACAGTTGAAAATGAAAATTTTGAAGATGGCATTTATAATGTCCTTAAAATTACTAGGTATTAGTTAGGTGTGGTGACACAGGCCTGTAAACCTGGCAATTTGGGAGGCTAAGGCAAGAGGATTTCAAATTCAAGGTCAATCTCAGCAATTTAGCAAGGCCCTTAGTAACTTGGCAAAACCCTGTCTCAAAATAGATTATAAAAAAGGGGATGAAGCTCAGTGATGAAGTGCCCCTGGATTCAATTCCCACTACAAACAGACAAACAAAAACAATAAAACCTTACTAATGAAAGAAGAGATGTGCAAGACTCCTATGCATAAAACAAACATTCCTGAGAGAAATTTAACATTTAAATAAGCAGTTAAATGGAAGGATATACCATGTTCATAGACTGGAAGATTGGAAAAAACGTCAATTCTTCCAAAACTGATTTATACATTCAAAGCAATGTCAGTCAAAATCCCAACAGGTTTTTCTAAGAATGTGGATCAAGTTTATTCTAAAATGTGCATAGTAATTCAAAATGACAAGAACAGCTAAAATGCCCTTATGAAAGAACAAGGAGGGAAGTGTTTTTTGCCTTATTACAAACCTATAATAAGAATACGAGAAAGAGCTCCAAGATGGCGGACTAGAGGGAGGCTGCATTCCTCGTCGCTCCGTAACTCAGGATTCAAAAAGAGGAAAATCTGTTTCTCCGTGAAGCAGTCTTTACCCCTCATTGATCCCCTGCTGTTTACCACATCTGTCTACCATGATCAACCGCAGTCTACCAGCATAGCGACTACAGTTGAGTGCAGATTGTTCACCGACGGCTGCCTACCATCCATCACTTGCCTGTTTGCCTGCCTCTGGCCTGCCCATCGCCTGCCTTTCACCTACCCATCACCCACCAACCGAGGTTCATCTGTCAATAGTCCGCCAGTAGCCTGCGGAGCCTGCAGACTGTCAGTGGATCGCCAGCTGCCTGCTGTTGCCTGGAAGTTCACCATCACAGTACCTGCAGGTTTGGTTACACGTGACTGCCACCATTTTGGGGGAAAAAAAAGAAGCCAGGAGCTGCAGGACCACCAGCCCGACTGACAGCACCCCACCTCCAGGACCCCCGGCTTGAATGACAGCACACCACCTCCAGGGGCCCAGCCTGACCGACTGCACCTCACACAGTCTCGGTGCCCACGCCCTGCACTGCATCTCCGCATTTGCCAACACGTTTGGAAGCCAGTGCAGCCATCTTGGATTATCCACGAAAACAGTCATTAGGTAGGGCAAATCCCATCCTGAGACGCCGGCTGGAGACTGGAAGTTCATCATCAGGTATCTCTCATGCCTCAGTCTACTGAAGACTGGGAGGTTTGAATAGTATATGACGGTTATAGTGGAGATTTTTTTTTTTTTCTCCTTTGTGATAGCTTTTAAACTTTTATTTCTTTACTTTTCTTGCTCTCTACTTTCCTTTTGTTTATCTCTTTCCTCAAGGGCTTTTTCTCACTTTTCTCATGCTAACAACCAACTTCTTCTGACTACACTTTCACTCTTCCTATGATCTAGAACTTCTTCATACTCTTTTCTTACACTGTTAACAGTTACAGCCTACACCCCTCCCCATCCTCTTTGTCCTCCATTAGAAACTGTACTCCTCATTGCAAATCTGTTTGTTATACTGTAGATAATTGAACTCATCCTCTCTTTATTATGACAATACTGTAACAATATTGTAACAAAAAGACTACTGTAACAATAGTCTTCATAGGGGATATTTGGTTTACAGCTGCATATTGTCTGTACTGGGTGTTGCTAATATTGATTCCCCCCCTTAAAGAAGAGGTTTCAGAAAACTATAGGGTCACTATAAGCCTATAGGGCAGAAACTATAATACCCTAGATCTGCATTGCTAGAGGGGAAGATACATGAACAACACGAAAAAACAAGGGAGGAAAGTGTTCCAAACAAACCAAGATTCTACACTAATAGAATCCAATGACAGCATGGTAGAAGAAATGCCAGAAAAGGAGTTCAGAATATACATGATTAAAATGTTCAGAGAAGCAAATGATGAGTTAAGAGAGCAAGTGCAGGCAATGATTGACCATTCCAATAAGCAGCTGAAAGAGCAACTACAGGAAACAAAAGATCAATTCAACAAAGAGATAGAGATTCTGAAAAAGAACCAAACAGAAATCCTTGAAATGAAGGAAACAATAAACCAAATTAAACACTCAATGGAAAGCATCACTAACAGACTAGATCACTTAGAAGACAGAACCTCAGACAATGAAGACAAAATATTGAATCTTGAAAATAATGTTGCCCAAACAGAGAAGATGGTAAGAAATCATGAACGGAACCTCCAAGAACTACTGGATATAATGAAAAGACCAAATTTAAGAATTATCGGGATTGAGGAAGGCACAGAGATACAAACCAAAGGAATGAACAACCTATTCAATGAAATAATATCAGAAAATTTCCCAAACCTGAATAATGAAATGGAAACTCAACTGCAGGAGGCTTACAGAACACCAAATGCACAAAATTACAGCAGATCCACACCAAGACACATTATAATGAAAATGCCTAGTGTACAAAATAAAGATAGGATTTTAAAGGCTGTGAGAGAAAAGAAACAGATTACATATAGGGGGAAACCAATACGGATATCAGCAGATTTCTCAGCCCAGACCTTAAAAGCTAGAAGGGCCTGGAACAATATATTTCAAGCTCTGAAAGAACATGGCTGCCAACTGAGAATCCTATATCCAGCAAAGCTAACCTTCAGATTTGAAGACAAAATAAAATCCTCCCATGACAAACAAAAGTTAAAGGAATTCACACATAGAAAGCCTGCGCTATAGAACATTCTAAGCAAGATATTCCATGAGGAAAAAACGAACAACAACAATGTAAGTCATCAAAGGGAGGAACTATCCTAAAAGAAAAGCCAATTAAAGGAGAAACCAAGCCACATTAAAAACCAAATCTAAGCCAAAATGACTGGGAATACAAATCATATCTCAATAATAACCCTGAATGTTAATGACCTAAATTCGTCAATCAAAAGACAGAGTGGCAGACTGGATTAAAAAGAAAGACCCAACAATATGTTGCCTTCAAGAGACTCATCTCATAGAAAAGGACATCCACAGACTAAAGGTGAAAGGATGGGAAAAAACCTATCATGCACACGGCCTTAGTAAAAAAGCAGGGGTTTCCATCCTTATATCAGATAAAGTGGACTTCAAGTCGAAGTTAGTCAGAAGGGAAAAAGAAGGACATTACATACGGCTTAAGGGAACCATAAATCAAGACGACAAAACGATCATAAATATTTATGCCCCCAACAATGGCCCATCCATGTACATCAAACAAATCCTTCTCAATTACAGGAATCAAATAGACCACAACACAATAATTCTGGGTGACTTTAACACACCACTGTCACCACTGGACAGATCTACCAAACAAAAACTAAACAAAGAAACCATAGAACTCAGTAACACAATGAATAACTTAGACTTAACAGACATATATAGAATATTCCATCCATCAATGAGTGAATACACTTTCTTCTCAGCAGCACATGGCTCCTTCTCCAAAATAGAGCATATATTATGCCACAAAGCAGCCCTTAGTAAATGCAAAAAAGTAGAGATACTACCTTGTATTCTATCAGATCATAATGGAATGAAATTAGAAATCAATGACAAAAGAAAAAACAGAAACTACTCCAACACCTGGAGACTAAATAATATGCTATTGAATGAAGCATGGATAACAGAAAACATCAGGGAGGAGATAAAAAAAAATTCTTAGAGGTAAATGAGAATGATGATACAACATATCAAATCTCTGGGACACCATAAAAGCAGTATGAAGAGGAAAATTCATTGCATTGAGTACATTCAAAAAAAGAATAAAAAGTCAACAACTCAACAACCTAACCTTACATCTCAAAGCCCTAGAAAAAGAGGAACAGTTCATCACCAAAAGTAGTAGAAGACAGGAAATAATCAAAATCAGAGCTGAAATCAATGAAATTGAAACAAAAGAAACAATTCAAAAAATTGACAAAAAAAAAAAAGCTGGTTCTTTGAAAGAGTAAACAAAATAGATAAACCCTTAGCCACACTAACAAAGAGAAGGAGTGAGAAAACTCAAGTTACTATAATTTGTGATGAAAAAGAAAATATCACAACAGACACCACTGAAATACAAAACATAATTAGAAGCTACTTTGAAAACCTATACTCCAATAAAATAGAAAATCTTGAAGACGTTGACAAATTCCTAAGACAGATGATCCTCCCAAACTGAACCAGGAGGACATATACAATTTAAACAGATCAATTTCAAGCAATGAAATAGAAGAAGCCATCAAAAGCCTACCAACCAAGAAAAGCCCGGGACCAGATGGATTCTCAGCTGAGTTCTACAAGACCTTCAAAGAAGAACTTATACCAAGACTCCTGAAAGTATTTAATGAAATAGAAAAAGAGGGAACCCTTCCAAATTCATTCTAAGAAGCTAGCATCACTCTGATACCAAAACCAGACAAAGACACATCTAGAAAAGAAAACTTTAGGCCATTATCCCTGATGAATATAGATGCTAAAATCCTCAACAAAATTCTGGCAAATCACTTACAAAAACATATGAAGAAGATAGCGCACCCCGGTCAAGTGGGGTTTATCCCAGGGATGCAACATCCGGAAATCAATACATGTAATTCATCACATCAACAGACTTAATCATATGATTATTTCAATAGATGCTGAGAGCCAGGCATGGTGGCGCACGCCTGTAATCCAAGCAACTCCGGAGGCTGAGGCAGGAGGATCGCGAGTTCAAAGCCAGCCTCAGCAACTTAGCGAGGTCCTAAGCAACTCAGTGAGACCCTGTCTCTAAATAAAAATGCAAAATAGGGCTGGGAATGTGGCTCAGTGGCCGGGTGTCCCTGAGTTCAATCCCTGGCTTCACACACACACACACAAAAATAGATGCTGAGAAAGCATTTGACAAAATACAACACCCCTTCATGCTCAAAACACTAGAAAAAATAAGGATGGTAGGAACATATCTCAACATTGTAAAGGCTATTTATGCTAAGCCCACTGCCAACTCATTCTTAACGGAGAAAAACTAAAAGCATTCCCTCTAAAAACTGGAACAAGATAGGGATGCCCACTGTCACCACTTCTATTCAACATTGTGCTGGAAATGCTAGCCAGAGCAATTAGACAGACCACAGAAATTAAAGGTATACGAATAGGAAAAGAAGAACTCAAAGCAGGGCGTGGTGGCCAACGCCTGTAATCCAAGCGACTTGGGAGGCTGAGTCAGGAGGATCGCAAGTTCAAAGCCAGCCTCAGCAACTTAGCGAGGCCCTAAGCAACTCAGTGAGACCCTGTCTCAAATAAAATACAAAATAGGGCTGGGGATGTGACTCAGTGGCCGAGTGCCCCTGAGTTCAATCCCAGGTTCCAAAAAAAAAAAAAAAAGAAGAAGAAGAAGAACTCAAGCTGTCACTATTTGCAGATGACATGATCCTATATTTAGAGGATCCAAAAAACTCCACCAGGAAACTTTTAGACCTAATTAATGAATTTAGCAAAATAGCAGGATATAAAATAAACACACATAAATCAAATGCATTTATCTACATAAGCATCTGAAAGTGAATTGAGGTAAACAACTCCGTTCAAAATAGCCTCAAATAAAATAAAATACTTGGGAATCAATCTAACAAAAGAGGTGAAAAACCTCTACAACGAAAACTACAGAACATTAAAGAAAGAAATTGAGGAAGACCTTAGAAGATGGAAAGATCTTCCATGTTCTTGGATAGGCAGAATCAATATAATCAAAATGGCCATACTTCCAAAGATGCTGTACAAATTTAACACAATTCCAACAAAAATTCCTATTAAATTCCTCACAGAAATAGAAAAAGTGCCTGGCGTGGTGGCGCACACCTGTAATCCAAGCGACTTGGGAGGCTGAGTCAGGAGGTTCGTGAGTTCAAAGCCAGCCTCAGCAACTTAGCGAGGCCTAAGCAACTCAGTGAGACCCTGTCTCTAAATAAAATACAAAATAGGGCTGGGGATGTGACTCAGTGACCAAGTGTCCCTGAGTTCAATCCCCGGTTCCAAAAAAAAAAGAAATAGAAAAAGTAATCATGAAATTCATATGGAAGAACAAAAGACCCAGAATAGGCTAAACAATCCTGGGCAGGAAGAATGACACAGGAGGTATCACACACAATACCAGACCTTAAACTCTACTATAGAGCAATAGTTATAAAAACAGCATGGTATTGGCACCAAAATAGGCAGATAGACCAATGGTACAGAATAGAAGACCCAGAGACAAACCCACATAAGTACAGTTATCTCATACTAGACAAAGGTGCCAAAAACAAAGGTTGAAGAAAAGATAGCCTCTTCAACAAATGGTGCTGGCAAAACTGGAAATCCATATGCAATAAAATGAAATTAAACCCCTATCTCTCACCCTGTACAAAACTCGACTCAAAATGGATCAAGGATCTAGGAATTAGACCTGAGACTCTTCGCCAAATAGAAGAAATAGTAGGCCCAAATCTTCTTCATATTGGCTTAGGACCAGACTTTCTCAACATCAGAGTGCAAGAAATAAAAGAAAGAATCAATAAATGGGACGGATTTTTCTCAGCTTTTTCTCAGGAAAAGAAACAATCAAGAATGTGAAAAGAGAGCTTACACAGTGGGAAAAAATCTTTTCCACACACACTTAGACAGAGTACTGATCTCCAAAATTTATAAAGAACTTACAAAACTGTACACCAAAAATGCAAAGAGCCCAATCAGTAAATGGGCTAAGGAACTGGGCAGACACTTCACAGAAGAGGTCATACAGGCTATTAACAAATATATGAAAAAGTGCTCATCATCTCTATTAATTAGAGAAATGCAAATTAAAACTACCCTAAGATTTCATCTAACTCCAATTAGAATGGCTATTATCAGGAATACAAGCAATAACAAGTGTTGGTGTGGATGTGGGGAAAAAGGCACACTTGTGCATTGCTGGTGGAGTTGCAAATTGGTACAACCACTCTGGAAAGCAGCATGGAGATTCCTCAAAAAACTTGGAATGGACCCACCATTTGACCCAGATATCCCACTCCTCGGTTTATACCCAAAGGTCTTAAAATCAGCAAAGTATAGGGATGCAGCCACATCTATGTTCATAGCTGCTCAATTCACAATAGCTAGATTGTGGAACCAACCTAGATGCCCTTCAGTTGAAGAATGGATAAAGAAACTGTGGTATATATACACAATGGAATATTACTCAGCCATAAAAAAGAATAAAATTATGGCATTTGCTGGTAAATGGGTAGAGTTGGAGAATATCATGTTAAGTGAAATAAGCCAAGCCCAAAAACCAAAGGCCAAATGTTTTCTCTGATCAGTGGATGCTGATACATAATGGGGGGGGAAGGGGTTATGGGGGGATAGGAAAGAATAGAGGAAGTATGGATGATGTGGAGGAAAACAGGATGGAAGGGGATAACTGAGACAGACAGCATTACCCTATGTATATGTAAGATTATATGAACTGTGTGAATAAAATTTAAAAAAAAAAAGAATATGAGAGCAAAGGAACACAAGTCAATAAAATGAAACAAAGTCTAGAAATAGATATATGTAGATTTACATATAAATATATATGCATATATATTACACACACAATTTATGACAAACATAGCCCTATAGAGCAGTGGAGAATAGGCAGATTACAAATGATGAGAAACAACTGGTTATACATATGGAAAAAACAAAACTTTATTCTCCACTAAATGGTCAAACAATAAAGGTTTTAGAAGAAAAAAAAAGCAGCAGAAGAAAGTATAAGAAAAAATGACAGACCTGAATTAGGAATTCTTTTAAAAAACAAAGAGTACGAATCATGATGAAAAAGACTGATACACTAGACTGTTAAAAAAAAAAAAAGAAAAAAAGAAAGAGGGGCTGGAGTTGTGGCTCAGTGGTAGAGCATTTGCCTAGCATGTGTGAGGCACTGGGTTTGATTCTCAGCACCACATAATAATGAATAAATAAGATAAGGGTATTGTGTCCATCTATAACTAAAATAAAAAAGAAATAATTTCTGAGCTAGATACCTGTAATCCAAGCAACTCAGGAAGCTGAGGCAGGAGAATTCCAAGTTCTAGGACAACTGCAGCAATTTAGCATGGCCCTAAGCAACTTAGCAAGATCCTGTCTCGAAATTGAAACAAAAACAAAACCACTGGGGATGTAGCTCAATGGTAGACTGTCCCTGGGTTCAATCCCCAGTACTACAAATACATGGAGTATACAAATAATATAGAACTTCTATTAGTTAAAATATATTATGAAAAGAATAAAAATGAAGGCTAAAAAGATTATTGCAACATATATAAACAATGCTTTCACTTCCAGATTATACAAAGAGCTCTCATGAATTAGTAAGAAAATTATGTATAACAAAAATAAGTAGAAAATGGAAAGAGTACAAAAATGGGACTGGAAAGCACAAATGAACAAGAAACATGAAAAAGTGCTCATTCATGATCAAAAATCATACTAAAGCTCTAATAAAATACCACTGGGAAGACTAAAATTAAAAACCAGCAATAGCAAATATTAGCAAAGATATGTAGGAAGAGGAGCATTCATCCATTAGCAATGAAAAATACAAACTGATACAACCATTCCACAAAAAAAAACATTTACTTCAGCTGAAAAGATGCATATTCTATGGCTCAGTAATTCCCCTCACAGGTATTTACTCAATAGAGATCCACACACAACTATACCAGAAAATATTTGTAAGAATATTGCATTTTCCTGGGCTGGGGTTGAAAGTAGCTCAGTGGTAGAGTGGTTGCCAGCATGTGTGAGGCACTGGGTTCGATCCTCAGCACCACATAAAAATAAATAAATAAAATAAAGGTATTCTGTCCATCTACGACTAAAAAAATATTTTACAAATATTGCATTTTCTGGCTGGGACTGTAGCTCAGTGTCAGAGCACCTGCTTAGCATGCACTAGGCTATGGGTTTGATCCCCAGCACCACAAAAAAACAAAATTACAAGTAAAAAGAATAATGCTCTTCCTTTATGTAGCTTTTTAAATTGTGAAATAATCACAACCTCAGAAGTAAACTGTAAAAAAGTTTAAATAACTATTCTTCCTATACCATTTGTGAGTAGCCAACCCCATGCCTCATCAACTCCAAGTTATTTTACTGCATATTTTCTGTAACAAGGGAATTCTCCTACATAACAATATAATGATTAAAATCAAATTAATGTTGATATATCACTACTATTTTATCTTTAGACCTCATTTAAGTTTCATCAAATGCCCTAAAAATTTGATGAAACTCTTGGCCTTAAGTAATCCTCCTGCTTCAGTCACTAAGTACCTGGGACTATAGGTGCATACCAATACTCCCAGATGTTACTGGGGGTTTTGAAGTCAGGTTAGATGAATAATTTGAATCCTCTGGAGAGAATAGTGGAATCCAGAAGAGAGTTTAGTAAAGAAATGACCCCAAATAGTGCCAGGATTACACAATCCACTTACATATGGTAGGTGTAATTGCAATTTAAATAGTAAAAGTAGCCATGCATGGTGGTGAACACTTGTAATCTCAGTGACTCAGGAGGCTGAGGCAGCAGAATTTCAAGTTCGAGGTCAATTTCAGCAATTTAAGGAGGCCCCAAGCAACTTAGACCCTGTCTTTTATTTATTTATTTATTTGTTTATTTATTTTTATTTTTTTGCGGTGCTGGGGATTGAACCTAGGGCCTTATGCTTGCGAGGCAGGCACTCTACCGACTGAGCTATATCTCCAGCCCTTTTATTTATTTTTATGCAGTGCTGAGAATTGAACCCAGTGCCTCACACACGCTTAGGCAAGTGTTCCATTTACTGAGCCACAACCTGAGCCCCAGACCCTGTCTTAAAATAAAAAATAAAAGGGGCTAGGGATGTGGCTCAGTAGTTAAGTACCCCTGGGTTCAATTCCCAGAACCAAAAACAAAAAAATAATTAACTAAAAGGTTAAAATAATTTCATTACAATTGATTTTAAGCAGACTAATAAAGTCATTGAAAGATCTACTCAAAGTTCATAATTAGATTCCCATATCAGGCACAGTGGCCCACACCTATAATCCCAAGGACTCAGAAGGTTGAGGCAGAAGTATCATAAGTTCAAGGTCAGCCTTAATAATTTAGGCCCTAAACAACTTAGCAAGACCCTGTCTCAAAATATAATATATAAAAGGCTGGATAAAGCATCCCTGGATCCCCAAGACCAAAAATGGCTCTTCTTTCTCTTTCATTTTTCCTCTTTCCTCTATTAATCCAACGATTTTTAAAGAATGACAAAAATCAGTGTGGGGGGGGGCAGCGGGGGGGTTGCAGCCTGTAATCCCTGCAACTGAGGCAGAAGGATCACAAATCTGAGGTCAACCTGGGAAACAGAAAAATTCAGTCTCAAAAATTAAAAAATGGCTGGGGATATAGCTCAGTAGCTCAGTGGTACTGTGCTTGCCTAGCATGTGTGGGCCCCTGGGTTGGATGCCTAGTACTGGCACAAAACAAAACAAAACAAAACAAAAAAAGCAACAGGCAATAGTCCTTTCTCACTCTCATAACTAACTTCTAACTTTAAAAGTTCTGAACTTTTCATCAATGAAAGCAACAAATACTTCTTACATATAAACTTCTTTTTTTCTTTTTGATATTGGGGATTGGATCCAGGGGTGCTTTATTATTGAGCTACAGCCTTAAGCCTTTTTATTTTATTTGAATTTTCAGGCAGGGTACTTAGGGCCTCACTAAATTGCTGAGGCCGGCCTTGCACTTGTGATCCTCCTGTTTCAACCTCCCGAACTGGTAGGATTATAGGCATGCACCATAATGCCCAGAAAAATTCTTCTTGATAAATATAAAATGAAAAGTAAAGGCTTGTCAGGCATGGTGACACATGCTTATAATCCCAGTGTCAGGGAGGCTGAGGCAGGAGGATCACAAGTTCACAGCCAGTATTAGCAAATTAGCAAGGCCCTAAGAAACTTAGTAGACCCTCTCTCAAAATAAAACATTAAAAAAAAGGGCTGGGGATGTGGCTCAGTGGTAAAGTACCCCTGGATTTCATCCCTGGTACCAAAACCAAAAACAAGTAAAGGTTTTCCTCCTGCTTTCTCCCAAATATGTCCCTAAAACCTTCTGGACTCCTCCAGTCTTTAAGGACCTCCTTGTCTGAATCCTTGAATACAGCATAACCATTATAGTGTTTATTATACACTGTATGTTTTCTGCCCAACAATACCATAAGCTCCTAAGGGTAAGATTTCTTACTACTAAGTATCTCATCTGTGAAAAATAGGCACACTGTATAGCATATTGTTTAACTTTCTGATACTTCTGAAACAAGAAATATAATTTAGATGCTAAAAGTCTTATTTCCACTTCATATTTATAGGGAACATTTGATTAATTTTGCCATTCCAGCATGCATTGAGCTATAATCTATCCACCCAGCTCATCATTGGTTATGGCCATCCATTCAATTGTGCTGGGAGGAAAATAAGATCTCTAAAACAATCATAGTTTCATAAACCTGTAGTCATGGTCCAGGGTTAGGTGTATAATCCAATTTAGACCAAGGAGGTGCAATCAACTTGAAGTGGATGTACAGGACCCTAGATCCTGCAGGGAACCTGAAACAAAAATAGAAAGCTCATTCAAGCCTGGAGCCAACACCCAAAAAAGAGCAAGCCTGACATTAAACCAGAGACACTGTGCCTTCTAGAAAAAATATAGGTCCAAATCTCCATCATGTCAGCTTAGGAACTGACTTCCTCAACAAGGCTCCTAAAGCACAAGAAGTAAAATCAAGAATCAATACATGGGACAGTATCAAACTAAAAAGCTTCTTCACAGCAAAGGAAACAATCAAGAACGGGAAGAAAGAGCCTACAGAATGAGAAAAGCTTTACGACCTGCACCTCAGATAGAGCATTAATCTCCAGGATACATAAAGAACTCAGAAAACTTAACACCAATAAATTAACCCATTCAATAAATGGACAAATAACTGAACAGGCACTTCACAGAAGAAAAAATACAAATGGTCAACAAATAATACTAAAAAATGTCCAACATCTTTAACAATTACAGAAATGCAAATTAAAACTACACTGACACTCCATCTCACTCTAGTCAGAATGGCAATTATCAAGAATACAGCCGGGCGTGGTGGCGCACGCCTGTAATCCAAGCGACTTGGGAGGCTGAGTCAGGAGGATCGCTAGTTCAAAACCAGCCTCAGCAACTTAGCGAGGCCCTAAGCAACTCAGTGAGATCCTGTCTCTAAATAAAATACAAAATAGGGCTGGGGATGTGGCTCGGTGACCAAGTGTCCCTGAGTTCAATCCCTGGTTCCAAAAAAAAAAAAAAAAGAATACAAATAACAAGAAATGTTGGCAAGGATTTTGGGTAAAAGGTACACTCATACATTGCTGGTGGGAGTGCAAATTGGTACAACTGTTCTGGAAAGCACTATGAAGATTCCTAAGAAAACCTGGATTTGATCCAGTTATCCCACTCCTTGGTATATACGCAAAGGACTTAAAATCGGCATACTACAGTGATGCAACCACATCAACGTATACAGCAGCTCCAACGTATACAGCAGCTCAATTCACAATAGCTAAGCTATGGAACCAACCCAGGCACCCCTCAAAAAATGAATGGATAAAGAAAATGTGGTATATACACACAATGGAATATTACTTAGCCATAAAGGTGAATGAAATTATAGCATTTGCCGGTGAATGGATAGAACTGGATACTATCATACTAAGTAAAATATGCCAATTCCAAAAAGACAAAGGCCAAATGTTCTCTCTGATATGCAGATGCTAACACACAGTATGGGAGGGGAGAGAATAGACGTTCACTGAATTAGATAGGAGCTGGAAATAAGAAAGAGAGTAGAATGAATCAGATATAACTTTCCTATGTTCACATATGAATACACAACCAGTGAAACTCCACATGATGTTCAACCATAAAAGTGGGATCCTAATTAGAATAAGTTATAGTCCATGTGTATATAATATGTCAAAATACATTCTACTGCCATGTATATCTAAAAAGAACAATTTTTTTTTTAAAAAAGAGCAAGCCTGAGGGGGAAGGGGATGGGATCCTAATACTACAATTTAGCACTTCTATTAAAGTATTTCATCTTACCATTCTTGCTCTCAGTACTGTCTGACTTCAGGACTGGGGATGTAGCTCAGTGGCACAGTACCTGCATGCGCCAAGCCCTGTGTTCAATCCCCAGTACCACCCAAACAAACAAAACCCTAAAGAACTGTCTGAATTCAAAGTCTTCTTCCAGACCATGCATGAGCACCTACAGTTCCAGTATCTGGGAAGCTGAGCTGCAGTGATCCCTTGAGCCCAAGAGTTTGAGACCTGCCTGGGCAACATAGGGAGAGATTACCTAAAAAAAAAAAAAAAAAAAAAAAAAAAAAGCCCTCTTGTCTTCCTATGTCTTTCCTAGATCCCAAGGAAATCTCACCAGGCCCAAGATGGTGTTTAGAGAGAAGAAAAGGAATAGGATTCTCTGAAGACCGACCAAAAAGAAACATAATTACACACACATACACACACACACACACACACACACACACACACGCTAGCAGATGTCTACATTATAAACATGCAAACAGTGATGACATAAAATACTGCCAGAACAAAAATGTGGCAGATGTTTGATTGTGCAGTGTGGTAGAAAAAGAGGAATCTGAGGTGACCCCCACATTATCTGTCCTTTGCAAACCTGTTGTGCTCATTAGGCACAATGGCCACTCAGTTCTTAAGACCTTCTTTCGGGCCTCAAAGCAATTATGTCACTCTCTGGCTCCTCTTTATTCAAATTCCCTCCTTACTGGCTTCTTTCTCACCCTTTCAATATCTCTTCAAATGCTACCTCTTCCAAGATGCTTTTTCGATCCAATCAACCTACAGTTAGGCCTTTCCCCTTTTCCATAACACCTTATTTCCTGCAAAACTCTTATCAGCTGGATAAATTTAAATAGTATTTGTTTATCAACCGATTCCAACCAGTACAATGTAAGCTCCCTGAAGGCTGAGATTCTGTCTTGAACAGAATCTTTATACTCAAACTCTGGCATACAGTGGTAGATACTAAATAAATTTTTTATTGAAGGAGAAAATGAATGACTGAAAGCAGGAAGACAGCTTGAGTTGACGTTGTAGGAGGGCTGTTTCTAGAAAAGGTAATTGAAAAGAGGCAGGAAAAGCCAGCTGGGCTGGAGGTTGCATAAGGAGTTTATGTCGGCCGGAGCGAAGGTGCTGGACCAGGATTCAGGTCTCTCCTGGCCACGCATGGAATAGATAGAGGGGCATAAGCCACCAAGTGATTAACTCTCGGGCATTCTCTAAGGGGAAACAAAAGGCGCTAGCTTATTACAGGTTTGTCGCGTCCCGCGGACCTTACGCGACTGTCTTCTGCGGAATCACTAGGTAGTGGTCACCAAACCTATCGCCGGGGACCGGGTCTCTCAGGGGCAAGCAACGGGTTTGAGAAACCGCCATACTCCGCGGGTCCCTATAGGGGGCCCAACACCAGCCCTACATCCCGGCGCCCTCTCACTGGCCAGGCGACGCGCGTCTCCCCACCCCCAGCCCTACTGGAGTCCCGAATCGTCTGCTCACTTACGCTTGTCTCCGCGCTATAAGCCGGTGCATGGGAGTCGCCATTTTAGGGCGGCCGCCTGCCGCGCGGGGTTTTGGGAAACTCCTAGGAGGAGGCGGGGACTTTGAGTCCCCGCAGCCGTGGGCGTGGGCGGGGCCAGACGGGCCTCGAACGTCTGGAACTACATCCTGTCGAAGGTAGTGCGGGGAAAGGGCAGGCGAGCTGTACGTGCAGCGTGTTCGCGTCTGTCTAGTACCAATAGGATTGGCTCCGAGGAAGAACATGCTTGCGGAGAATGGGAAAAATGTTTTCGAAAGAGGGAAATAAGAAGAATGAAGCTGAACTGTTCAGGGTTGGGGACACCAGAAGTAGTCTGGTGAACAAAATAAGAATGTGATGAACAGGATTTAGACCATCAATTGAAAGAATGGATTTAGTAAACCATAAGTACAAGCATGTTAATTATTTCTATTTTTTTTAACCTGTTTCAGGGTGTTTTTTAATTTTTATTTATTTATTTATTTATTTATTTATTTTCAGTGTTGGGGATTGAACCCAGGGCCTTGTGCTTGCAAGGCAGGCACTCTACCAAATGAGCTATGTCCCCAGGCCTGTTTTTATTTTTATTTTTTTTAACAGTCAAACAAGATTTGACTGTTCTGTATGTAGATACATCTGCTTTGTCAGGAAAAGGACCATACAAATAAATTGGGATAATTTACATCTACATAAGTTACCGAAAGCTCTGTCCTTGTCCCCATGCCAAACCATTAATGAGAATACGTTTTTGTTTTTTTGGTACTAGGGATTGAACCCAGGGGTGTTTAACCCCTGAACCACATCCCCAGTCACTCCCCCCCTTTTTTTTTTTTTTTTTGGTAGTTGTAGATGGACATTTGTTATGTGGTGCTAAGGATGGAACCCAGTGCCTCACGCGTGCTAGGCTACTGCTCAACGACAGAGCATCAACCCCAGCCCTTTTTGTGTATTTTATTAGAGGAAAGTCTCACTGAGTTGCTGCGACTGGCTTTGAACTCCCGATCCTCCTGCCTCAGCCTCAAGACCTGCTGGGATTACAGGCCTGCACCACTATTCCCAGGGAGAATACGTTTTTGAGAAAAAGGAAGAAGAAGAGTTACTGTTTTGCTGACAAAGGAGAAGCCAAGGACTCCTGTCCCAGAGGGCTGTGATTTTTTTTTTTTTTTTTTTTTTTTTT
>JAJEJO010005670.1:250871-264190 GCA_020662805.1 Glaucomys volans | reverse complement strand
TTTTTTTTTTTTTTTTTTTTTTTTTTTTTTTTTTTGTACCAGGGATTGAACCCAGGGGGACTAACCACTGAACCACATCCCCAGTCTTTTGAAAAATATTTTATTTAGAGACACGGTCTTGCTGAGATGCTTAGTGCCTGGCTACATTGCTGAGGTTGGGTTTTGAACTCGCAATTCTCCTGCCTCAGCCTCCCGAGCTGCTAGAATTACAGGCGTGTGCCACCGTGCCCAGCTATATAATCATTTTTAACAATCTTTCTTTGTAGGTTCCTATGTTTGGATACTTAAAGTGGTCTTTAAGTTCCAAAGTTATTAAAATAACTTTGTTGTAATTTTTAGTCACAGTTGTAATAATTTTGTTTCTATGTTTACACTCCTTAATCCTAATTTTATTGAATAATTTTAATTATTCAATTTTAATTTATTAAATAATCTGTCACTTCTCCATTGTTTGAAATGACACTCAGTTACTAAAAATGTACAAATTTCATCTGCATGTATATCGTTTTCTTCCAAAGACCAATTTGTACCAGTGTTTGTCTCACTGTTTTAATTATCATGGTTTTACAGAACATTTTTATATCTAATAATATCTAATCCTCTTTTTTCTAATTTGGTTTATTGCTCTTAGGCATTTGTTTTCCTAGGTGGGCTTTATCAAAGTTTCAATTTTCTTGCAAAATAATGTTAAATTTATTTGTTAAGTCAATTTTAAAAGGAATTGCATTATATAATAAGTGTGAAAAGGCAAAAGACAGAACAAGGTATAACAGAAAGGAAGAAGCAAATGACATTAGTTATACTGATTGGGTTGCATACCTGGAAAGCCTAAGAGAATTAACCAGAAATTCCTAGAAAGTTCAACAAAGGGCCAGAGGCACCCAAATAAATACGATAATTATTTTTTTCTCAGTGATAGGACTAAGCCAATGTAGCTCTTTCTTACTGGGGCCCATGAATTTCAGGGATCCTCTGACACTGTTTGTAAACCTCAACAAGTAAGAGCTGAAGATTTAAAGCTCATGTAAAAGCTGCAAGCAATTTCTATTTGGCAAGAGTGAACATTCTACTAGTCTTGAGGCAGACTATTCCTTTATTCTAGAATAGACTACTGAAGTGTCTACTAGTTATGTAAGATGTCTCAAAGAACGGAGGGGAATGGAAAGGCTTGTGGCGGAGGGAGCTGCAGTTCTCTGGACTGGGTTACTTAAGGTCAGGAGAGCTTGATGGTTGTTTCCTGGCCTGTTGTGTTTAACAGAAGGCTGAGCAGCACAAGACCTGCTAGATGGGAGGTAAATGATACAGTCACATTAAGCCCCAAGCTAAGAAAAGTCCCAGTTGGTTTCATGCTCTACTTTAACCCTCTGGACATTCTTAGCTTTTGAAAATGGAATCTCACATTTTAATTTTACACTGTGTCCTACAAATTATGTAGCCTGTCCTACACCAGAAGTTGATCAAAGTGTTTCCACAAGACATGAGATTCTGAGCACAATGTAAACCAGTTTCTCCAGGATCATAGTTTGAGAGAGGGCTAATTTTCCTACTTTTTCTGGAATTCAGGAGCAGTTGTTTTCCTTAAGATTGATGACTATCATAAAAAAATGTATTTTTACCCTTTCATTATATTTTATAACTGGTTATTGTAACTATTTAGAAAACCTCAGGGTTGTAACTGGTAAAATTGGACTTTGGCACAATTAAATATAAGTTCCCTCTTCATATATCTTGGCATCAAACAACAAAAGCTCTTCTAGTAGTATAAGTGAACTTGACTAATGAAATAAGGGAGAGGTTCAGAGCACAGTGACCATTTGTAAGAAGAGAAGTCATGCAAAGGAATTGAGGGTAGATATCCTGGGCCTCTGGGTATGAGACTCAAGCTTTCCCAAGTGAAAAAGGAATGTTCCTCCATCTACCTCTGACACAGCTGCGGGCATTCTCAGAGTTCTTGTTCTTTCATACAACCCTTTGCTGAGATAGCTTCTTCATTAAGTGTTCATAAAGCAGAGGAGTGGTGAGGATTTTGTTTCCTTCTCTGGTGATTTAACTTTGTCTGCATTAGGAGAAAGGGAAGTTGATAGACTGAGAAAAACAGAAAAAGACCTACCTAGATTTGATTTTCTTGTCTTCTGATTCTTTGGATTATCACAGTTCCCTTTCAGTAAATTCCTTTCATGATTAAGATAGTTCCTTGGATGTGTGGTTTTATTTTTTGTTCCCAAAGGATCCTTGACTATATCACTAGAGGTAGGGTTATGTTCATTTGCAAATGAAGGGACGGAGGCTCACACGTACTATGTGATTTTTCCAGCAACCCCTGAGCTTCCTTTATTACATACCTCCTTATTTATTTTTGAGATTGAACTCGGGGCCTTATGCATGTTAGGCAAGTACTCTAAAACTGAACTACTTACAGCTCCAGCCGTTTTAAAAAATTTTATTTTGAAGGCTCGGTGTGGTGGTGCAAGCCTGTAATCCCAGCAACACCAGAAGCTGAGGCAAGAGAATACCAATTTCCAGGCCAGCCTCACCCTTCGTGTGGTTCTAAGCAAGTTAGCCAGACCCTGTTTTAAAATAAAAAGGGCTGGGGCCAGACATGGTAGCACACACCTGTAATCTCAGCAGCTCAGGAGGTTGAGGCAGGAGAATCTCAAGTTAGCAACAGCGAGGTGCTAAGCAACTCAGTGAGACCCTGTCTCTAAATAAAATACAAAATAGGACTGTGGTTGTGGCTCAGTGGCCTAGTGCCCCTGAGTTCAATCCTTGTATCCCCCCCCAAAAAAAGTTCCAGCAAAACAAGGAAAAATGGAGGAATATATCAAGGAAATGAATGCTGAGCAGAAAAAAAAAAAAAAAAGACTATATTCTGTAATAGGACCTTTCTGCAAGATCTTTGCATATAGAATGTTCACATCCAGATACAGTGGGAGAGTTAACATAGTGCCCTGCAAAGGTCTCAAAGTGGTCAAACCTTTAAATATATTACTTAGCAGAGGTGGGTGCAGTGGTATACCACGTACCTGTAATCCCATGAAGATCACAAGTTCCAGGCCAGCCTCAACAATCTAAAGATATTCTATCTCAAAATTTTAAAAAATTGGAGCGAGGGACCTGAGAATATAGCTCAGTGGTTGAATGCCTCTGAGTTCCATCCCCAGTATCAAAATAAAAAATAACTAAATAACTAAAAATGCTCACAGCAAACACAAAGGAAAGGCATTGAAATGAAAACCACCACCACCACCCCCTTTATCTTTTGGCAGTACTTAGTGTTAGGTCTAATTGGGCGGCTGCAGGGGGAGGGAGCATGGTCACCTAGCAACACACTGTGCCAGAAGTGACCAATGAGGCACACCTGCTGACCCTGACGTCCACCTTGGGTCCACCTTTTCCTGGGCAGAACCCCTTGACCCCCTTCCTCTGTATAAAAACCCTGAGCAGCCAAAGCCACGTGCGATTTTCCTGGCTCTCCCACTCCGACTTTCACCCCCGGGGGGCTAGAGATTTCACCCGGAACACACATTCCAATAAAATCAAGCTACCACTATTGTCTGACTCTGGCGAGCGCACTCTTTTCGCCCGCCTCCGCCTTTGGGAGCTCTACCCGCCGAGTCCTCCCGTCGCCCTTTCTTGAGTTTTACACTTAGTACTGAATGAAGGGCTTTACTGAGTGCTAGGCAAGCACTCTTACCACTGAGCTATATCCCCAGACCTTTTCATTATTTATCTTGAGACCAGGTCTCACCAAGTTGCCCAGGCTGGCTTCAAACTTGTGATCTTCCTGTCTCAGTCTCCCAAGTCTCTGAGACTATAGGCATGTACCACCATACCCAGCAATTTGATGGATTTTGAGTAATGTTTACACCCATTTGTGTATCTACCACCCCAATCAAGGTATAGATCAGGACTAGAAGTTTTCAGGTCTAAGACACAGAAGAATTTTGAGTTCCTCACCTTTTCATTCCAAGCAGCCCAGATACATACAGGGATAAAGAGCACAGTATAGAATGCTGTAAAGAAAATCAAGATTTCAACTTGTCCAATCAGTCTTCATCACAAGTTATTTAATCAGGCCTCTCATAGTAAAATCTAAGTGGTATCTTTTTTTTTTTTTTTCATTCAAACTGAAATCCAGATATTAATTAGGGACCTGGAGAATTGGGTAATCTTGGCTTCAATATTCAGGGCCTAGGGATAGTTGACTCCCTGTCTCTCTCTCTCTCTCACACACACACACACACACACACACACACACACACACACACACACCTGACATGCTGGGGATAAAACCCAGAGCCTCACTTTTAGTCTCTACTTTGCATTTTTAGTTGTCTCTCTTAGGCTTCCTGTCTCTGTACCTGCTTTGGTCATATCTGGCTATGGAGCTGTATCCACCTTTTGGGTACCCACCATAAATCCCACCACACCAAGCACTGTATGATTTTATGGAAGACTTGTTGGCTTCCATGAAAGGTTGTCACATGGCAAGTAACATGACCACTACGCTTCCTCTCCTGGCTCTTGGAAGGTCTCAATGACCTTCCTCACAGCTTCTTCTATCAAGACCCCTCTTCTCAAATCCCATAGTCCAGTTAACTGTCCAGTCCCATTACTGGACCAAGTCCCATAACTCTCCAGTTAAATAAAATAAGTGCCCTCAACCCATCTCATGTTTAGTTTAAATTCCACCTAGGTCTGTCTGGATCCCGTAACACTCTGCTATTCTGGTGCACAACCTTTTCTCTCCTTACATCAACACTCTAAGTGACTTTCTAGATCATGATGATATTTCTCTGAAAACTGCTGTTCACCCTCCTGCAGTAAGTAAGTCTTCAGTAAGTAAGTTTATTACTTGAATCAGCTTGACTGATCCAAGCTGGACCGATCAGGATCTGTTATCTGGGAATTTAATTTTTTTTTTTTTGTACTGGGGATTGAACCCAGTGTCACTTAACCACTGAGCCACATCCCCAGACTTTTGTGTATTTGTTTTGAGACAGGATCTTGTTAAGTTGCTTAGGGCCTTAACTAAGTTGTTGAGGCTGGTCTTGAACTTACAGTCCTCCTGCCTCAGCCTCCGGAGTTACTGGGATTACAAGTGTCCACCACTGCATCCAGCTGGGAATCTTTTTTTTTTTTTTGAACCAGGGATTGAACTCAGGGGCACTCAGCCACTGAGCATCCCCAGCCCTATTTTGTATTTTACTTAGAGACAGGGTCTCACTGAGTTGCTTAGTGCCTTGCCCATCAGCTGGGAATCTTATATGAAAATTGGACCATCAGTTTTCATTCCTGCAGAAGGCTAGACCTGGAACATGTACATTTGGAGCTAAGGAACAGTCAGTGTATGAAGAGAGAGAAATTTGGTTTACAGAGAAAGAATATGAAAATATTGTGGCTGGAAGTAATAGAAACCTCAAATCAAATGGTCTTCTACTTGCCTGAACGTATGCATAATGTACTTTGTTGTCCTTGCTTCTCAAGTCAATGTTGATGGACCTCTGTGTTAATGCTCCATGTGGCAAGAATCCAGTGTGTGTTTTCAGAGGACCCTTCTGGACTTCCCACTCCACTGTTCCCTGATGAGAGGGATGCCAACTTCAGCATGGCCACTCATTCCCAACATCTGCCTCTTGCTGTGCAGGGGTCCCCTCTCCCTGCTAACAGCCATCTTGGGTGGAACCTATTGAGACAATCCAAGTTCAGGCACCTGCCCCAGTGTGCAGGGGATCCAGAGGAAACATTTCCTTATCACACCAGACTGCTTTCCTCTCCTGCTCCCTCCTTATAATTTGTGCTCTTCAATTCTTTTCTCTTTCATTCTTATTGGTCCTACCTTTGTTCACAAGGGGGAAATTGACAAGTATACTGCCTTAGCTAATGGCCAGTCTAGGCATAGGATGCAGGTCTTTCCTGTTTGCATGCACTGGTCTCCAGTTTTTACAAAAGCCTGCCTTCTTATTTGTTTTCCCTGGAAGGATAGCACTTTTCTACCTCTCTCTTATTTGAGATGAGAGGACATCTCATCATGTATAATTCTGCATTCCCCCAAGGCAAATCACCATCTCCCTCTGATCCCTCCTCAGCTCACCTACAGAGACTGAAGGAGGGTTGGGGTGGTACAGTGGGGAGAATGCTGGAAATATCTAGGATGGTTCTGTTTACTTTCTTGGAAGAGTTAGATGGCTGTGATTACTGGCAATTGTCTTAGATGTGTAGCTTAGTTAGTTTTTTGTTTATTTATTCCACCTGTGGGTCCCAGTCACTAATTCCCATGCAAATAGCCTATTAGAAGAACCACTACCACCTGGTAAATATTTCTTTGGCAGGCGCTGGACTGAGCATTTTATATTAACTATTTTATTTAATTATCACCCTATTTTTCAGGTGAGGAAACTGAGACTCATAGACAATTAAGCAATTTGCCTAATTTTTCAGGTGACAAAATTGAGTGTTACAGACTACTAAACTCTTTGCCTAAAGTCACTCAGGCAGTACGTGGTTGAGTCAAGCTGCAGAGTCTGTAGATCTGGAGATCCTTGTGTGTGTGTGTGTGTGTGTGTGTGTGTGTGTGTGTTACTGAGGATTGAACCCAGGGGCAATCTACCATTCAGCTGCATCCCCATTCCTTTTCTTTCTTTCTTTCTTTTTTTTGTTGGTACTGGGGATTGAACCCAGGGGCACTCCACCACTGAGCCACATCCCCAGCCCCATTTTGTATTTATTTAGAGACAGGGTCTCACTGAGTTGCTTAGGGCCTCACTAAGTTGCTGAGGCTGGCTTTGAACTTGCAATCCTCCTGCCTCAGCCTCCCAAGTGCTGGGATTACAGGCGTGAGCCACTGTGCCCGGCTCTCCCCATCCCTTTTCATTTTGAGACAATGTCTCACCAAGTTATCCAGACTGGCCTTGCCATCCTTTAGCTCAGTCTCCTGAGTTGCTGGGATTATAATGTGTGTCACCTCAACAGGGTTGGTTCCTCTTTTTTTTTTTTTAAGGATATATTCCTTGAAGTAAAATTATTATCAGAATGTTCATTTTTTCCAGAATGCTCTCTACAAATACTGAACCAGATCATAATGCTCCTTCCACCTTTGCCAGTGGTAGATACAATTTGTTTAAAACTGTTTTAAGGGCTGGGGATACAGCTTCGTAGAGTGCTTGCCTGTCAAGCACAAGGTCCTGGGTTCAATCCCCAGCACCGCAAAAAAAAAAAAAAAAAAAAAGAAAAAGAAAAAAAAAACTTTTAATTTTATCCAATGTAGTATGTTAAAACTGAATATCAGGCTGGGGTTGTGGCTCAGTGGTAGAGCACCTGCCTAGCATGTGTGAGGCATTGGTTCAATCCTTAGCACCACATAAAAATAAATAAAATGAAGGTGTTGTGTACATCTACAACTAAAAAATTTTTACAAAAGCTGAATATCATTGCTTTTGTTAGCATTTTAAAATTTCCTAGTGAAGTTGAACATTTTATATTTACTTGCCATTGGTATTTATTCTTTACTGAACTTTGTCTTCTCATCTTTTGTCCATTTTTAAATATTGATTTGTAATAACTATGTAAATATCAAGAATATTGCCTCTTTTTTGTCATGTGCATTAAAATTATTTCTTCCCTAGTGGTCACAGAATAAATCTTTTTTTAAAAGACTTTCCTTTTTCAAAAAAATATATTTATTTAAGTTGTCAATGGATCTTTATTTAATTTAGCTATTTACATGTGATGCTGAGAATCAAATCCAGCACCTCACATATCCCAGGCAGGCGCTCTACCACTGAGCCACAACCCCAGCCCCAAGAATAAATTTCTTTATTGGGATAAAATGTACATATAATTTTAACCATTTTTATCATTGTATCATTTAGTGACATTAAATTAACAATTAACAATGTTATGTAACCATCACCATTACCCATTTCTAGGAACTTTTCATCATTCTAAACAGCTTTGAACTCGCGATCCTCCTGCCTCAGCCTCCCAAGCCCCTGGGATTACAGGCGTGCGCCACTGTGCCTGGCCTGTCTTTATTAAAAGTAATTTCAGAGCTAGGTTTGTGGCTCAGTGGTAGAGCACTTGACTAGCATGTGTGAGGCCCTGGCTTTCATTCTCAGCACTGCATATAAGTACATAAATAAAATAAAGGTCCATCAACAACTAAAAAAAAAAAAGAAAAGAAAGAAACTTCAGGGACCGGGGTTGTAGCTCAGTGGTAGAACCACTGCCTAGCATGTGTGAGGCACTGGGTTTGATCCTCAGCAACACATAAAAATAAATAAATAAAATAAAGGTATTGTGGGGTTGGGGTTGTAGCTTAGTTGTAGAGTACTTGCCTAGCATGTGTGAGAGGCACTGAGTTTGATTCTCAGCACCATATATAAATAAATGAATAAAATAAAAAGGTCCATGGACAACTAAAAAAAATGTGAATATATATAAAGGTATTGCATGCTTGTACAACCAAAAATTACAAAAACAAAAACAAACAAACAAAAAACCTTCAAAGCCAGGGGCAGTGGTGCAAGCCTATAATCCCAGCTCTGAGGAAACTGAGGCAGGAGGATTGGGAGTTCAAAGCCAGCTTCAGCAATTTAGCAAGGCCCTAAGTAACTCAGAACTTATCGCTAAATAAAATATAAAAAACAGGCTGGGGATATGGGTGGTTAGGTGCCCCTGAGTTCAATGCCTGGTACCAAAATAAATAAATAAATAAAAATAACTTGAAGAAGGCTCAGTGGCACATACCTACAATCCCAGAGATTTAAAGGTTAAGGCAAAATGATTGCAAGTTTGAGGCCAGCCTTGGCAATTAGGGAGAACCTATCTCAAAAGAAAAAATAAAAAAGATCTGGGAATGTAGCTCAGTGTTGCACCCTGGTTCAATCCCAGTATTGAAAAACAAAAAAATTCTTCAAGTGCACCCTTTTCCTCAGATCCTGGTAACTTCTATTCTACATTCTCTCTCTGTAAATTCTAGGTACTTCATAAAAGCAGAATTATTAAAAAAAAAAAAAAAGGTAAAATCATATAATATTTGGTCTTATTGGTTATTTGGTCTTATTTCACTCAGCATGTTTTTCAAGGTTCATTCATCTTGTAGTATTATCAGAATTTCATTTCTTTTCTTTTCTTTTCTTTTCTTTTTTTTTTTTTTGGAACCAGGGATTGAACTCAGGGACACTCGGCCACTGAGCCACATCCCCAGCCCTATTTTGTATTTTATTTAGAGACAGGGTCTCACTGAGTTGCTTAGGGCCTCGCTAAGTTGCTGAGGCTGGCTTTGAACTCGCGATCCTCCTGACTCAGCCTCCCAAGTCGCTTGGATTACAGGCATGAGCCACCGTGCCCGGCAGAATTTCATTTCTTTTCATGGCTGAATAATAGTTTATCATATATACATGCTACTTTTTAAAATCTATGCATCTGTTGATGGACACTTGGGTTTTTTCTACCTTTTGGTTATTGATGATGCTGCTATTAACCATAATATACAAATATCCATTTGAGTCCTTGCTTTCAATTCCTTTGAGCATATACCTAGGAGTAGAATTCCTAGCTCATATGGTAAATCTATGCTTAACTTTTTGAAAATAAAAACATAATTTTTTATTTTTATTTTTTGTGGCACCAGGGATTGAACCCAGGGCCTTGTGCATGTGAGGCAAGCACTCAACCAACTGAGCTATATCCCCAGCCCCCATAATTTTTAAAAAGTTAAAAACATACAAACATATAGGGAGGATATGTCCGTTATTTATCTAACTCATTCATAAAGGAGCCAGCAGGATGATAAAACTGATCCAAAGGGCAATTCAAGAGACCGATACAAAAAAAAAAAAAAATGCTGAAATTAGATTGCTTAGTAAGATACAACACTTATTTTGTTCTACAGGGCAATAAAAGCATAATTTGGGGGAAAACTGTTCCTACCAGATGGAAATAATTTATATCTTTCCTATAAAAAAAATCATTTATGGCACAGACCTATAATCCCAGCAGCTCTAGAGACTGAGGTAGGAGGATCATCAGTTTCAAAGCCAGCCTCAGCAATAGTGAGGCGCTAAGCAACTCAGTGAGACCATATCTCTAAATAAAATACAAAATTGGGATGGGAATGTGGCTCAGTGGTCAAGTGCCCCTGAGTTTAATAACCCGTGGCCCCCCCCCCAAAAAAAAGTACAACTTACCAATTTTCAATAAGTTAACATCTAATTTTATAAAGTCTGTGTCCTAATTGATAGAAAATGGTGAGCCAAGCCGGGCGCGGTGGCGCATGCCTGTAATCCCAGCACTTGGGAGGCTGAGGCAGGAGGATTGCGAGTTCAAAGCCAGCCTCAGCAACTTAGCGAGGCCCTAAGCAACTCAGTGAGACCCTGTCTCTAAATAAAATACAAAATAGGGCTGGGGATGTGGCTCAGTGGTCAAGTGCCCCTGGGTTCAATCCCCAGTACCAAAAAAAAAAAAAAAAAAAATGATGAGCCAAAAAACTTTTATTTTCCTAGAGAATCTTATGATTGGGTTGTTAAGCAATGTTTTAGTATGATATTGAAAAGTAAGCAGTAATTTTTAGCCCATCTCCAAATTTTGATTAGTTTTTCCTAAGTGTGTTTTTTATTGCACTTCATTGTATTTATCATGTTTTTATATTCATTTTTCTCTTTTCCTTTTTCTTTTTTGTACCAGGATTCAACCTTCCTTCAACCAGGGGTACTTAACCACTAAACCACAATCCCAGCCCTTTTTTATTTTTTATTTTTAGATAGGGTCTCACTAAATTGCTTAGGGCCTTCCTAAATTGCTGAGGTTAATTTTGAACTTGTGAGGCTTCTGCCTTAGCGTCCTGAGCCACTGGGATTATGGGCATGCATTGGCACGCTCACCTCTTTTACTATTTTTGTGTACTGGTATTATACTTTAAAAAGTTCACATGCATGATTGAGCTTACAACCAAAATGTATCTATTTCACGTACACTCATATATATGTATACAAACACACACACTTTTACTTTCTGGTAACACACTTTTACTTTTTTTTGGTAGAACCCAGAGCCTGAGCCTCACACATGTTAGGCAAGTACTCTCCCACTGAACCATATCCCCAGCCCATGGCTGTGTTTTTGAAATATAATTCATAAGTCGTTAAATATTTATCAGGAATATATTCTTGCATTTGACTTGAGGTGGGGATCTAAACACTTTTTCCAAGTGGTTAAAGTTTCAACATCACCTCCCTCTTCTGCTAATGTGAAATAACATGTATCACATACTAAATTCTCATACATGGGTTTGTGTCTCAATTTGTATCATAGTTCTAATGATCATTGCTTCATTACACTGTTTCCTCTTGTGGTTCTGACAGGATGTCTCTGCTGCCAGCAACCACACCTTTAGGCAAGAGAAGTAATCCTCATGGAGTGGGTGGGGAGGCCAGTCTTGCTTCACAAGTAGCAGCAACTCTCAAATGTAGTCAGAATGTGTTGTGTGCTTTAAGAATTTCCACTGAAAATCCTAGCGAAAGACACAAATCCAAGGAACCTGAAAGAAAATGGTGAGTGGTGGTGGTGTGTGTGTGTGTGTGTGTGTGTGTGTGTGAGAGAGAGAGAGAGAGAGAGAGAGAGAGAGAGAGAATATCAGCAAATAAAGTCCACAAAAAGAGAGGACCCCTGCCTTTCCCCTATATTTTCCCTTTCAACTTTATTTCACTCTTTCCCCTCTTAGACCATCCCCTTGAGTGGAGGCTGCACCTCCATTTCTTTCCTCTTACTTTTGAGGTATGGTCCCAGGAAAGGACATGCCAGTTGTAGGTGCCCACCTGCCCAAGGACAAGAGTGCTATGTTTCAGGGAATAACATCCCAGAACTTCAAGACTTGAGGTTTTAGAATTCTAATTGCCAGTAGAAGCACAAAAAGCAGCTTCTTGAAATCAGTCAGGTATCATTGGTCGTCTTCCTCTTTTTTTTTTGGTACCGTGGATGGAACCCAGAGGCTCTTAACAACTGAGCCACATCCCCAGACCTTTTTTGTATTTTATTTCGAGACAGTCTTACTAAGTTGCTTAGGGTCTCCTTAAATTACTCAGGCTGGCTTTGAATTCACCATCCTCTTGCTGCTATTACACGGAGCTACCAATACCGGGTTGGCTCCTGCCCCTCCCCCTCCTTCCTCTCCTCCCCCTCTCCCCTCTCCCCAAACAAGCCTCAACTAACTGTACTGAAGATAGCCCAATTAGCCCCTTACGAAAAATGGTAAAGTTGTTTTTTTTGTTTTGTTTTGTTTTTTTGGTACTGGGGATTGAACTTAGGGGTGCTCAGTTCACTGAGCTACATCCTCAGTCCTTTCTACTTTTCATTTTGAGACAGGGTCTTGCTAAATTGCTGTGGTTGGCCTTGAAATTGTGATCCACTGTGATCCTGGGATTATGTGTGTAATCCCACCACCAGTGGTAAGGTTGATTTATGTTATCTCCCCTTTCTACTAGAGCCCTCCTTCTTGTGTTTGTGATTTTATCTCAATTTCATTCATGAACTGCCTCTAAATTATGTGAATGTATTTTCTGTTCATTTCCTAGGAGATGTCAGATTGTCACCATGTCCCCCAACTTTAGAAGGTATTTTACTTTAAGAGTTGAAGCTCTTAGAAATAACTGTAGAGAGAAGCTTTAATAGAAACATTTCAGATACCATTCTAAATCACTGGAAGAGATCTTTTAGTATAGATGGAACCTTCTTTGGCCTCTGGACCTCATCCCATTTAGGGATAACTTAGATATGCCATGCAGGGAGCAGTGATGCATAGCTGTCATTCCAATCACTCAGGAGGCTGAGGCAGAATTGCATGTTTAAAGCCAGCCTCAGCAAACTTAAATAAGACTATGCCTCAAAATAAAAAAATGAAAAGGGTATATAACTCAGTGGTAAAGCATCTCTGGGTTCAAACCCCAGTACCAAAAAAAAAAAAAAAAATATATATATATATATATATATATATACACACATATATATACACATATACATATATATGTATATATAATATATATTTATGCCAAAGATCAATGCATAACTCCTTATAATGTGTGCTAAATGCTATTGGAATAAAAAACAATATTCTGATATTCCAAGCTATGCTTACTGATTTAAGCTGCTGAACCCAGTAAAGGTAATTAGCCAGAATTTTCAGGATCATTCCTCTTTTTAAAAAAATAAACTTTTGCCGGGTGCAGTGGCGCACCCCTGTAATCCAAGTGACTTGGGAGGCTGAGTCAGGAGGATCGTGAGTTCAAAGCCAGCCTCAGCAACTTAGCGAGGCCCTAAGCAAC
>JAJEJO010005670.1:217588-250471 GCA_020662805.1 Glaucomys volans | reverse complement strand
TTGCTGAGGCTGGCTTTGAACTCGCGATCCTCCTGACTCAGCCTCCCAAGTCGCTTGGATTACAGGCACGGGCCACCACGCCTGGCAAGACCCTGTCTCTAAATAAAATACAAAATAGGGCTGGGGATGTGGTTCAGTGGCCCAGTGTCCCTGAGTTCAATCCCTGGTTCCAAAAATAAATAAATAAATAAATAAATAAATAAATAAACTTTTGCCTTTGATGAAAAGGCATAAAAATAACTCCATATTTATATGGATTTTATATAAAGGTCCTTTACATAAAGGACCAGTGATCCAGTTTTAAAGAAAAATACTTTACTCTCTGATGAGTAGCTCACTTTTTCCCCCAAAACATTTCAAGAGTTCAAAACATTTCAAAAGTTCTGTTTTTTTGTTTTTTGTTTTTGTTTTTGTGGTACTGGGGATTGAACTCAGGGGCTATCTTTGCCACTGAGCTATGTCTCCAATCCCCCTCCACTGCCTTTAGGGAAAAAAAAAAAAAATGGTACTGGGGATTGAACCCAGGGGCTTGATTTATCACTCAGTACATCCTGAGGTCTTACCCCCATTTTAGATTTTGAGACAGGGTTTCTCTAAGTGGCTTAATGCCTCCCTAAATTACTAAGGCTGGTCTCAAACTTGTGATCCTCCTACCTTACCCTCCAGAGTCATTGGGATTATGGCATGTGCCACTAAACTGGCTTAACAATGTGAAATTCACCAGGTGTGGTGGTGCCCACGTGTAATCCCAGTGGCTAGGGAGCCTGAGGCAGGAGAATCACGAATTCAAAGCCAGCCTCACCAATTTAGAGAGGCCCTAAGCAACTCAGCAAGATCCTGTCTCTAAATAAAATACAAAAAAGCACTGGGGACTTGACTCAGTGGTAAGTGCCCCTGGATATTGAACCCTAGTACCAAAACATAAAAAAAGTGAAATTTTTATTGTTTGTAAAAGTATTTTTAGTTGTAGATGGACAAAATATTTTTATGTGGTGCTGAGAATTGAATCAGTGCCTCACATGTGCTAGGCCACTAGCACACACTACCACTGAGCCACAACCCCAGCCCCATTATGCTTTTTTGTTTGACAATATTTCTGCACTGGAAGCTTTTTCTGGATGATTCCAGGTCACCTTTTCTACACTTGGCCTTTGTATTGTCTAGAAGAGACTCCCTATGCCTCCAGTGAGCTCAAGTCATCTCCTTAATTGTTGTCACTGCTACTGTCTTTAGTCACAAGTATTGGGTTCCTGTGCCATTCCCCAGAGAAAATGTTAGTCACGCTCTTCTGAGTTAGGGTTTGCACTGCTGGTGTTCAAGTGTCAAACTGTAATCATCTGTGATATATTTAGATTTTGAACTCATATTGCATTTGAACATTAACTACATGTCAACAAGAAACTAAATAATCCTTTAGTTGTGAAGCAATGTAGGGACAGAGTCCCATTTGAACTTTAGGCTATTCATTGTAACACTAATCCTTTATCGAATCACAAATATTACACTCTGGATTGCTCTTTTATGAGAAAACCTGAAAAGTTAATTATTACCAGGGGTGACAGGACCTTAAAATCATTGTCTTTAAGTCTTAAGAGGAAAAAGCAACAAGTATTCTGCCCTGAACAAATGAATTGTATTCCAGATGAAGGGAAACCATACAGGATATAGAGAGTACTGATGAATCTGACAGTTAAAATTAAAAATGGTCTGGAAAGTTTTGTAAGTTGCAGGAATGAGATGGCAACTGCTGCTTTGGCAGAAGGCCTCCCTGGGGGCCTCTATACTCAGAAACAGGACAGACCAGAGCAGAGCTAGGTTGAGCAGGGAGTCACTTTTCTGCTGTCAGCTGACCAGACCAACAGGCTGAACTTGGGGATGGAGGTGGAATGTCAGCTGCTGGAGGTGGAAGAAGGCCCAGTCTGTGGCTGGTTGAGAGGGTGGAGCCCGGTGGATGAGAAGACTGTGAATCATGTCAGGAAAATTATTGGTGATCAAGGGGCCAGGGGATGAGGGAGTTTAATTTGATCTTATCAGCTTATGTGTCCTAGAGAAAACTGTGCAAAGTTCACCTAGCATTTTAAGATTATGGTGAGGGAAAAGGCTGGTGCAGCTAATGATACTGCATACCATATGCTTAAGTGAGTCAGCCTGAATAAGGGCAAAAGAATGGCGCTTTGGGGAAGAACTTCGGGGTGAGATCATAGTGCTGTTATGGAAGCAGACAGTTTGATAAAGTGAGGTAAAGACCTTAAGAGATCAGCCAATTTGGAATTAGAAGCCAATTGCCAAATTAGTCTTTATAAAAGAAGAGAGGCTGGTGGCGCACACCCACATTCCCAGTGACTCAGGGGACTGAGGCAGGAAGATCACAAGTTCAAAACCAGTCTTAGCAATTTAGGGAGGACCTAAGTAACTTAGTGATACCCTGTTTAAAAATAAAAAATAGAAAGGGCTGGGAATGTGGTTCAGTGGTTAAGCACCCCTGGGTTCAATCCCTAGTACCCTCACCCCCTCAAAAAAAGTTGGAATTTAAAAAGCTGTATGACCCTGAATAAATTAATCTCATCAGGTTTTGATTGTCTCATCTATCACCTGGGAAAATAACACCATATGATAAGTTTGCTATGATGATTAAATATAGTATCAAAATCAGTGACCACAGAGTCAGGCATGGGGGGGGCATGCCTGTAATTCTAGTGACTTGGGAGGGTGGGGCAGGAGGATTGCAAGTTTGAGGCCAGCTTGGCAACTTCTTGAGACCCCATCTCAAAGTAAGATAAAAAAGCGGGGCTGGAGTTGTGGTTCAGGTGTAAAGTGCTTGCCTGGCATTGTGTGAGGCCCTGGGTTTGATACTCAGTATCATATATAAATAAATAAAATAAATGATCCATTGACAACAAAAAAACAATATGTATATAAAAAAAGAGGGACTGGGCTTGTATCTCAGTGGCATAGCAGTTGCCTAGCATTTGTGAGGCATTAGGTTCAATCTTTAGCAGCACATCAAAATAAATAAAAAAAGGTATTATGTCCATCTACAATGAAAATAAACAAATAAATAAATAAATAAATAGCTGGGGGTAGTAGCTCAGTGTTAAGAGTGTCCCTAGGTTCAATCCCCAGTACTGAAAAACAAACAAATGAACAACAAAAATACCCAGAAAACAACAACAACAAAACCCAAAACCAGGCCAGGCGTGGTGGCGCACGCCTATAATCCAAGCGACTCCGGAGGCTGAGTCAGGAGGATCCGGAGTTCAAAGCCAGCCTCAGCAACTTAGCAAGGCCCTAAGCAACTCAGTGAGACCCTGTCTCTAAATAAAATACAAAATAGGGCTGGGGATGTGGCTCAGTGGCCAAGTGTCCCTGAGTTCAATCCCTGGTTCCAAAAAAAAAAAAAAAAAACCCAAAACCCAAAACCACAACCAAACAAAATTACCAAGCACAATATCTGGAAACTATTATTGTGTTACTGGAGTTTTAGAGTTTAAGAAAGGGCTGTTGCTTTGACAATGGGCACCAGTGCACTCACTGAGTGATCAGAATCCAGAAAGGCAGCCTTACCTGGGTAGGTAGCTTCTCTGTGAAGCAAACAATTGTAGATGCTGCTTGGAAATGTAGGACACAAGTCAGATGGACACTTGGCAGGGAGGATTCTAAGTTCTCAACTGACTATCTTTTGGTGTGCAGTCTATGAACTCTGTTTAAGAATGACCATCTTGGGCTGGGATTGTGGCTCAGTGGCAGAGCACTTACCTAGTACATGTGAGGCAGTGGGTTCAATTCTCAGCACTGCATGTAAATAAATAAATAAAATAAAGGTCCATCAACAACTAAATAAAATGCGCATATATATATGTATATATATATATATATATGAACATCTTAGCTGGGTGCAGTGGCACACACCTGTAATCCCAGCAGCTCATTTGGCTGAGGCAGGAGGATCACAAGTTCAATGCCAGTCTCAGCAACTTAGAGAGGCCCTAAGCAACTTAGCAAAACCCTGTCTCAAAATAAAACATAGAAAGGGCTGGGAAGGTGGCTCAGTGGTTCATCCCTGGGTTCAATCCCAGGTACTAAAAATAAAACCAAGCCGGACTCGGTGGCATACGCCTGTATTCCCAGCACTTGGGAGGCTGAGGCAGAAGGATCGCGAGTTCAAAGCCAGCCTCAGCAACTTAGTGAGGCCCTAAGCAACTCAGTGAGACCCTGTCTCTAAATAAAATACAAAATAGGGCTGGGGATGTGGCTCAGTGGCCAAGTGCCCCTGAGTTCAATCCCCAAGTGCCCCTGAGTTCAATCCCCGTTCCAAAACAAAAACAAAAACAAAAACAAAAAACAAACCAAAGAAAAACAAAACCAAAAAACTTCAGAGATTGCATAGAATTAAATTTAATCATTATATTGGAGAAAAGCACCTAACAACTTTCTCCCTTCTAAAATACTCAATGCACTCTGTTGAGTGAAAAGAACTTGTGTTCTAATCTTGATGTCTCCAACATTAAATATTCTGGGAACTCTTATTACTTCACAATTGTGATTCTTGGAACCTTGCTATTTTAAATTCTTCAGAATTCTTACATTTTTTCCTAACTTCATTTATTTATATATCTCAGAATAACGTCTTGAAACATAAGTTTGATGATCCAGAAAACTATTTATAGCAGGATAAGTACTCTCTGTGACTGATGTTACTTACTTTTTGAGAAAGACAAATCATTAAGATAGGGATGGTGGTATTTTAAATATTGAAAGTAACACGAAGGCTGAACAGGGTAGGTAAGGTATGAAGTTGGAACATAAAAGGATATGGAAGTACTTTCTGCTAGTTTATGCAAGGTTGGGGAGGCCTTCTAAGAGAAGGAAGGCACAGATAAGTCAGCAACCCTGACATACTGATCTTTCAGATAGACTGGACACTTTGGGTTAGGCAGCACATTGTGTTTGCTCAGTGCTTAATAACACAGAGAAACAGATGAAGACAGAATTATTAAATTATGGTTAATACCGTCCTTGGTATTAACTCTATCTTCCCGAATTAGGAAAAAAAAGGAGGTACAGGATGGAAGTTTAAGGTCAACCTTAAAAAAGGGTAACTTCTTGCCAGGTGTGGTGGCGCATGCCTGTAATCCTAGCACTTGGGAGGGTGAGGCAGGAGGATCGTGAGTTCAAAGCCAACCTCAGCAAATTAGCGAGGCCCTAAGCAACTCAGTGAGACCCTGTCTCTAAATAAAATACAAAATAGGGCTGGGGATGTGGCTCAGTGGTAGAGTGCCCCTGGGTTCAATCCCCAGTACAAAAACAAAAACAAAACAAAAAAAAAGGGTAACTACTTCTTGACATGGGGTCTTGCTGTGTTGCCCACTCTGGCCTTGAACTCTTGGACTCAAGGATCCTCTTGCTTCAGTCACTCAAGTAGCTGGAAATACAGTGGTGTGTCATTATGATAAAATGTGTGTAACATAAAATTTACTCTTTTATACTGGGGATTGAACCCAGGGGTGCTTTACCACTAAGTGTATATGTGTGTGTGTGTGTGTGTGTAAGTATATATATATATGTATATATATATAGAATTAAATTTAATAATTTTATATATGTATGACAGAATATATATATTCCTGTCCTCTTTTTTTTTTTTTTTTTTTTGGTGCTGGGGACTGAACCCAGGGGGCACTCCACCATTGAGCCACATCCCCAGTTGTATTTTGTATTTTATTTAGAGACAGGGTCTCACTGAGTTGCTTAGTGCCTCACTAAGTTGCTGAGGCTGGCTTTGAACTCGCGATCGTCCTGCCTCAGCCTCCCAAGTGCTGCCTGTCCTTTTTTGAGACACAGTCTTAAGTTGCTGAGACTCTTGCTAAATTGCTGAAGCTGGCCTTGAACTTGGGATCTTCCTGCCTCCCTCCTGAATTGCTGGGATTCCAGGCATGATGGCTTACATTAAGTAAATTCCATTCATCTATTAACAGAGTTGTTTCCATCTTTTGGCTATTGTAAATAAACTGCTATGATCATGGGTGTTCAAATATTTACTTGACCCCATTTTTTTTTTTTTTTTTTTTTGCAGTGCTGGGGATTGAACCCAGGACCTTGTGCTTGCACAGCAAGCACTCTGCCAATTGAGCTATATCCCAGCCCTATTTGATCCCATTTAAAAAAATTTTTTTTTTAATTGTCAAAGGATCTTTTATTTTATTTATGTGTGGTGCTGAGTTTCAAACTCAGGGCCTATACACATGCACATGCCAGGCAAGTGCTCTACCATTGAGCCACAACTCCAGGCCCAGATCTTGTTCTTTTTTCCGAAGTTGTTGTTTTGCTGCTTCCATTCCTTTTACCCTGATTAATACAAAATGTGAGAACTCTGTGGTAATTTGCAAGTTTTTAGGCAAACAATCTAGGTTTTGGCATTACTCCAGAGAGTGAAGAGCTTTCTGAGGCAGCAAGAAATCAAGAGATTTTGCCTTCTTCAAAATGGGGAGGGGGTATCCCAAGGTCATGCACTTTCTTCTTTTCTCATTTACTTTAAAAAAAAAAAAATTTAGGGCTGGGGTTGTTGCCTAGCATGTGTTAGGCACTGGGTTCTATTCTTTTTTTTTTTTTTTTTTTGAACCAGGGATTGAACTCAGGGACACTCGGCCACTAAGCCACATCCCCAGCCCTATTTTGTATTTTATTTTATTTTATTTATTTTTATTTAATTTTTTGATTCATTGAACACAAATGGAGTACAGCAATTGTTTTTCTGGTTGTACACAAAGTAGAGTCAGCCCATCTGTGCATTCATACATGTACACAGGGCAATGATGTCTATCACACATACTGTTATTATTCTTACCCCCCAGCCTCAACCCCACCCCTCCCTTCCCTCTATGCTCTCTATCCTTTCTCCATTCTTGCCATCATTCCACCCCACATTATGCATCATCATTCACTTATCAGAGAGACCATTTGGCCTTTGGATTTTTGGGATTGGCTAATCTCACTTAGCATAATAGTCTCCAACATCATCCATTTACCTACAAATGCCATAATTTTATTCTTCTTTATGGCTGAGTAATATTCCATTGTGTATATATACCACAGTTTCTTTATCCATTCATCTACTGAAGGACATCTAGGTTGGTTCCAAAATCTAGCTATTGTAAATTGAGCAGCTATGAACATTGATGTGGCTGCATCACTGTAGTAATCTGATTTTAAGTCCTTTGGGTAAAGGCCAAGGAGTGGGATAGCTGGGTCAAATGGTGGATCCATTCCAAGTTTTCTAAGGAACCTCCACACTGCTTTCCAGAGTGGCTGCACCAACTTATTTTGTATTTTATTTAGAGACAGGGTCTCACTGAGTTGCTTAGGGCCTTGCTAAGTTGCTGAGGCTGGCTTTGAACTCCCCATCCTCCTGACTCAGCCCCCTAAGTCGCTTGGATTACAGGCCTGTGCCACCATGCCAGGCTGGGTTCTATTCTTAGCACTACACATACATCATACATACATAAATAAATAAAGGTCCATCAACAACTAAAAAAATTATTTAATAAGCACAAGGCCCTGGGTTCAATACCCAGCACTGCAAAAAAAAGAAAAAAAAAAAAAAGAAAAAGAAAAAGAAAAAGAATTATTTAAAAGGATTTTTGGGTGTAGATGGACACTTTTATTTATTTTAATGGGGTGCTGAGGATTGAACCTAGTGCTTCACATGTGCTAGGCAAGCCCTCTACCACTGAGCTATAACCCCAGACCCCTAATTTATTTTTTGAATAGTCCAAAGGCAGTTATTCTTTCCCTGAAATTCAACTCACAGTCTATCCTCCAGCAATACAAACATTATCTTTAAACCATAGTAGCTCTCTATTGCTGGTTTTTCTAATTTGTACATAACTCTTTGGGAAATCTAATTCTTCATCATTCTATGTATATAGCATTTACTTATGCTGTAGTAGGAGCCCCTTGATTAATTAGTTACCCGGCTGATGGGAATAATCCAGGTTTGTGGTTGAAGCTTGTCGAGAACCCTTGAAAAACCATTAAATAAATAACAAGAAATCAAAACACTGGAGACTTGGAGATTCAATTTCCCCTTCTGAGATCCCTTTAGGCAATTTATCAGAATGCTCAAAAAGAATCGTTTCCCAATCTCAAGATGGCTTCCTCTCTTTACATGTAATACTCCACAACTCAGCAATTTCCTCCTTTCCCAAGAGCTGGTGAAAGCCAGGGCTCCTGAAACTTAAGATTCATTAGCCTATCGTAAACCTCTCACTGTGTGGTCTGAGTGGACATTCCAGGGAAGGTATGGTGTCATCTAGCTGTATCCCCTTCATGCAGCTCAGGGCCTAGCACCGGGTAAATGCGTGGAATGTGTTCGGGATCGAAGGGCTTAAGTCCTGCTGGCCCTTCGTCTGACCTAAGGACATGAGTGATTTACAGAATGGTACAACAAGGTTGAACGAGAGAAATGGCGGTGTAACTAGGGGTGGATTCCTCCCTTCCGCTGGTGAGGTCGCGTTGACTTTTACAGGGCTGGACATAACGTTCTGCTCAGGACCGACTGCCAGCCGCAGCTTTTTCTTCCACTAGCCAACCTACCCCCATGGGAGCAGAGGCCCTGGGGAATTTAAAGATTTCTCATTTTTGGGGCCCAACAGAAGGCGGCGTGCTGGAGATGCCACCACCGGAAGTTTCTTCAAGATAAAGAAAAACGGCGGAAGTAGGCTAAGGGCGCCTCTTCAGGATATCGATTCAAGCCGGCCCGCCTACTTTCTTCTGGAAGGGGAGGTACTCCACAGCTCACTGAGGTTGTGTCTGCGGTGCGGTAGCTTCTGCGCAGAGGTTCAATTGGCCAGCTTTGCCTTTAGGTGTCTTTCAGCCGACCAGTCCCTTCCGAGTTTTTCTTGCCAGGATGTGACGTACAGGTCTACGTAGATGGGGAGGGGCCTTAAGAGGAAAAAGGGTCTGAGTCAGGATATCGCGAGAGCATTACGTTCTTGCGAGTTCTCGCGCTGCAGCTCTGCTCCGGTCGCAACGAGATCTTTCGAGATCTTCTCCGCCCCCGCTACCGGCGCCCCCTCTACTGCCGCTAAGCCGGAGCCGGCCGGATAGCGCCGTCCGCTGCGGTCCTCCTTCGAAGGACCTAGACGCTCTCGTGGACACCTACCCATTCCCCAGTAACCTCGGTACCCCAGCCCACGCGGCCCACTCCTTCCGCGCGCCAGCCCCGCCGGGGTCCGTGTCCTGTCTCGGCGGCCGGACCCGGGGCCCGAGCCCGAGCCCGAGCAATAGCCGGCGCCATGTCGGTGGTGGGCATAGACCTGGGTTTCCAGAGCTGCTACGTCGCTGTGGCTCGTGCCGGTGGCATCGAGACGATCGCTAACGAGTACAGTGACCGGTGCACGCCGTAAGTGTGGGGCTGGCCAACCGCATGCACCGCGGTAGGGAGATAACACTTGGGTTTGCTACCCGCTCGGATAGGGGAATGCGGGCCTCGGGATCGCCTCCGTTCCCGGCCGAGGGTCTAAAGTAGGGAACCTTCATTGGGTGCCGGGTCACTCGTGGCTGCGACCCGCTTTGCCGGAAGGCACGAGGCCTTTTCCGCGGGCTAAAGGAGGAGGCCTCTGAGCCGGTTCTCTTACTAGCGCAGGGCACGGGTAGCAACTAGAGGGAAGGCAGGCCTGGAACGTAGGATGGGCCAAGATTCTTTTTGTGGAGGACGGAGATCAGGCCCAGGGCATGCACACAGTAGGCACTTAATAAGAGTTAGTCGACTTGAACGGGTTCTTGGGATTGTCGACCTACAGACCCTGGAGCGGTGTGAGTCCCACGTGAGTAGGGGCGGAACGGTGTCCGGAAGAGAGGGAGTCCGGGAGCACTGGAGGCTTAGGCTCGGGATGAATCCAGCATCTTGAGATTGAGGTGGTATGGATAGAGTAGAAAGGGATTAATAAAAATCGATGCTCTGTTGATATCCTTGTATTCACTTTAGTTTTTCACATCGTTTCATGACATTGTGTTATGTTGGGTCATTCTTAACTCAATCTGTGCGTATCTCTCCTTCATAACGTTGCACTTCACGATAGCACATTCCAACCGGGTGTCGGCCTCAATTGTTATTCAATGACTCAAGGGCTTGCTTTGACTTCTATAACCTATACTAAGTAATGGGACCAGTACAGACAAAGCTCCAAGAAGGTGACTCAGCCAGGTCTTTCCTTGGTAGCATGTAATACATGTAGATAACTTTTAGTACGTTGCCTTCCTATTTAGGCAAAGTCAGTAAGAAACTCCAAATTATTTCCAAGTCTCAGTGTGGCGGTAGAAGGCTCTCAGTGTTTTGAGGGCCGTCATTTTCAACCTGAAATTTTATCACACTAATGGAGCAGGTTTCTAACCAAACTAGATTCCGTATAGCTCATTTTTCCCACTAAGGAGACTATCAACATTTCCCTTTCACTTGTCAAATTTCTGCTCTCCCCAGGTGTTCTGCAGGGAAAACCTATCCCAGAACCCCAAATGGTAGTTTTGATATCCTTTGCCTTATTTAAAAAAAAATGGTTATTTTAATAGCTTTATTGAGATACACTGTAAGGACTGGGGGTGTGGTGTAGTGTTGAAGCACTTGCCTTAGCATGCATAAGGCCCTGTGTTCAATTCTCAGCACTAAAAAAAAAAATTTAGTTCACCCATTTGAAGGGTACTTTGTGAAGGTTTTTATTAGTGTAGTCACAAAAAAGTGCAACTTCACCACAACCAATTTAGAACATTTTCATTGCTCCCCTCTGCATACTAAAAAAACACTTCATTAGCAGTTAGGCCCATTCCCGCTTTATTCTTTTGTTTTTAACAATGGTAGTTTAAATTTTGTTTTTTTTTGTACTTGGGAATGAACCCAGGGATACTTTAGCGGTGAGTTACATTCCCGGTCTTTTTTTTATTTTGAGACAGGGTCTCGTTAAGTTGCCGAGGTACTTGAAATCTGCCTTCCTCAACCTCCTAAGCTGTTGGGATTAGAGGAGTATACTACCATGCCTGGCAATTTTACTTTTTATGAGGTAGGGTCTTGCTATGTTGCTCAGGCTGCCCTTGAACTACAAAGTGAGTTGCCTGCCTCAGTGTCTGGAGCAGCTGGACTACAGGCACACCACAACAATGGATATTTTAATTTGTATTTATAGAGAAGTGTATTGTGTATTGCTTTTAAAAATTTTACTAAGTTTTTTATAAACATTTTATCATTAATTTTCTGTTTCACATTGTTTTCTTTTTTTAAGCACTGAGTCATATCGCCAGCCCTTTTTCATTTTAAAAAATATTTCTAGATGGACACAATATCCTTATTTATTTATCTATTTATTTATCTATGTATTTATTTTGTGGTGCTGGGGCTTGAACCCAGGACCTTGTACACACAAGGTAAGCTCTTTACCAACTGAACTGTATTCCCAGCCCCTATTTATTTATTTTTATGTGGTGTTGAGGCTCAAACTCAGTGCCTCATATATGCCAAGCAAGCTTTTTACCACTGAGCTACAGCCACAGCCCCCCTTTTTCATTTTTTTTTTTTTTTAGTTGTCAATCTTCCATTTTACTTATTTATTTGTGGTGCTGAGGATCGAACCCAGGACCTCACAAATGCCAGGCTAGAGCTCTACCACTGAACTAGAACCCCAGCCCCCCCCACCCCCCTTTCATTTGAGACAGGATCTTGCTAAGTTTCTTAGGGCCTCACTAAGTTGCTGAGGGTGGCTTTGAACTTGAACTGCCTCAGCCTCCAGAGTCCTGGGATTATAGACATGAGCATCTTGGAATTTTTTGGGGGGAGGATGGGGGATTGGTGGGGGGTACATCCCCAGCCCTTGAGTTTTCCTTTTTTTTAAAATATATTATTAGTTGTAGGTGGACACAATACCTCTTTTATTTTTATGTGGTGCTGAGGATCAAACCCAGGGCCTCACGTGTGCTAGGTGAGCACACTATCACTGAACCACAATCCCAACCCTTGAGTTTTCTTTAGTCTTCCGAAGAAATTGAAAAGGCTAGAGTATTGAGTTATGTATGTAACTTCTTGTCCCTTATCTGCTTAGAGTGAGATAATTTGACTACAAAAGGAACACATGAAGACAATCTTCAGGTATTGGGAAGAATAGTGTTTCTGTCATTTTCTTTTTAGAATATCTTATCTTTCTAATTTTTTTTTAAGTTTAGACAAATAGCAGATGCTGCAGTAGTTTTATCATGAATTCTATTTGAATCTGAGGGAGTGCTTTCAGTTGCAAAAGAAGTTAGTGTCCCTGATGGCAGTTTAAATTTGCCTTAAAGAGGACTGGAGATGTAGCTCAGTGGTAGACCACTGGTCCAGTATGTGGAAGGCCCTGAATTAAATCCCCAATACCTTCTTCTCCGCCCCCCCCCCCCCCAAGAAAATAATTGCCTTAAAGACAAAGTAGTAGGTTTCTGGGAACATGACGTGAATACTTTTTTCTTTATGTTTTCTATGTATCTTCCTTCAGACATTGTTGATACATAGGAATTTCATATATTCAAGTGACTTCTGAATTATGATTTTTGATTAAGTCAGAGTCTTGGGCTAACCAGAAAATGGGAGTAGTGGAATGCTTACCTTTTGTATAGGTTATAGAAGAATGAATTTAGATCTTGTAGGTGTGCAGAAGAAACTGCATGATACAGATTTTTTTTTTGGGAAACTGGGGATTGAACTCAGGCACTCAGCCACTTGGCCACTTAGCCACTTAGCCACAACTTGTGGTCTCACTGAGTTGCTTAGGGCCTCCCTAAGTTGCTGAGGCTGGCTTTGAACTCTTGATCCTCCTGCCTCAGCCTCCTGAGTTGCTGGGATTACAGGCGTGTGCCACCGCACCAGGCTATGATACAGATTTTTTAAATCTGAGAGTGGAAATAAGATGCAGGTCCTAGAGGGTTGACTATAATGTACCTTGTTTCAAACTGTGCTGGGGATTTTTGGTACTGGGGATTGAACCCAGGGGCACTCCACCACTGAGCCATATCCCCAGCCCTGTTTTGTGTTTATTTAGAGACAGGGTCTCACTGAGTTGCTTAGGGCTTCACTAAGTTGCTGAGGCTGGCTTTGAACTTTCGATCCTCCTGCCTCAGCCTCCCAAGTGTTGGGATTACAGGCGTGCACCACCGCGCCCGGCTGGATTCAGGTTTTGAAGAGCCTGTAGAGCCTTATCCAGAAGAGATCTTTGCCTTTCAACCAAATTCTGTCTTCCTTCATTTTTCTAGATGTTGAGTGCCACCAGTGGCAACCAGTGTGCCTAAAGAGTGAAGTAATAAATAATTCCATCAGCGACATGACCAGTGGAAAAATCCAGATACTACAGAAAAATATATAATTTCTAACTGGTAAAGAACAAGGTGGAAAAGTACAGGATATGATAGTTTAACAGGGAGACCTAATTTAAGTTGGATGTGGGGTGGAGTTGGAAGGTGCTCTTGAAAGAAGTGCCATTTGAGACCTGGAGTATGAGTGTTAGTACGAGTAGGAGTTGACCGTGGATGTGATGGTTTTGAGCAAGAGCTGTTTGAGGCAGAAACAACAGCAAGTATTAAGACCAGAGGCAAAAAGTTGAACACACTTGATAGATTGAGAGGAACATGGCTGCTTTTGAGCCACTTGAGAAAATGGTATAAGATGAAATGAGGAGTTAGGTAGGGCATAGGAGATTATGGTAGAACCTTGTAAATCATGTAAAACATTTTTATAATAGGTTCAGTGGGAAGTGATTTAATTTTTATTTTAAAAATGGGTCTTTTGTGCATGGAGCATTGATTTGAGAAGGGCAAGAGAAGTGAGTTGCTTAGGGCTTCACTAAGTTGCTGAGGCTGGCTTTGAGCTCACAATCCTCCTGCCTCAGCCTTCCAAACCGCTGGGATTACAGGTGTGCACTACCATGCCTGGCAGGATGAGGTTTTTTTTGACCATAGACTTTAGAATGAGATGAGAAGCCTATTTCTGTATTTAGTTGGATTATTACAGTAAGTGTACAACTTTTAAAGTTTTAGAATTTAGAATGTTCGAATTGCCAAACATTGCAGAAGTTAATTGGCCCATACTCTGCAAAACTTAATAGGCTAGAAATGAGTAACTTTTTTTGTACTTGGGATTGACCTCAGGGGTACCTAAACCTTGAGCCACATCCCAAGCTCTTTTTGTTTATTTTGAGGTATGGTCTCATTATGTTGCTTAGGGCCTCACTAAATTCCTGAGACTGGCCTTGAACTTGTGATCCTTCTGTCTTAGCCTCCTGACCTCCTGGAATTACAGGTGTGTGCCACAGTGCCTAGTTAGAAATGAGTTACTTATGAAAACCATTCAGTTGGTTAATTGTGTACACATTATCATTTTAACAGAATAGTAAAATGATAGTATTAGAAATTTGATGAAGTCAGATGGTCTGTTAACATCTGCTCTTGAAGAGAGCAAAAGCTGAAAAGTTTTTGAAAAGTTTAGTTTCTAGTTAACTGGTAGTTAACATCTGGTGCTTTATTTGTTCAAGAAAAGTATTTTTTGAAATAAATTTATTTGTAAAGCAGCAGGATGACTTGTGTCCTTTTTATTTAAGGAAATGAAAAGTTGGTTCAACTAAAGCTTCAGACTGCTTTTACCACTCCCCATTTGTCTAATTGCAGAGGTTATGAAAGTAGCTTCTTAGAATCATTTAAGAACTACAGTGCCTAGTGTACAAAATCAGTGGAAGTTAAAATTGCAGAAACTTTTCATTAGGTTCTAACTTGGGTTTTCCTAAATTACATTTTTTTTCTGACTTAATGCTTATTTGCTATAACAGTAAAAACACTATAGTACGAAAGTAAAATTAACTTTATTCTCCTGGTTACTTGTTGATTGCTGTGATCCTTTCATACCTTTTCTTGACTTCTACAAATATACAATTAGGGTGTGTGTTTAAATGCATAGGATTATACTGTATATATATATGTGTGTGTGTGTGTATGTGTGTGTATAAATATTTTAAACAAGGGGTATGGTATATTTTGTAAGTGTATTCTTTCACTTAGAATTTAGATGTTTTTCAAAGTCAATATGTTTGCCTTGTTAAATATGTAATATTTCAAATATTATGGCTATCATATGTTTTCTTCAGACAGGTAATTTCTTAATTTTTTAAATCCATTACAAATAATTCTTCAACTATTTGCATTTGCATGCTTTTAATTTTCTTGGATAGAATGCCCGAAGTGAAGTTGCTAGGGCAAAGGATATCCTTAAAGTTTCAGAATGGATTGCCAGACTACTTTACAAAGGTAGAACAGATTTTTATTAGAAACAGAAGTGATTTCTCTACTTTATTGGAGGTCATGAGAATTATTAGTTAAAAGTGTGTAACTCAGCTGAGCATGGTGCCTCATGCCTGTAATCCCAGCACTTGGGAGGCTGAGGCAGAGAATTGCGAGTTCAAAGCCAGCCTCAGCAACTTAGCGAGGCCCTAAGCAACTCGGTGAGACCCTGTCTCTAAATAAAATACAAAATAGGGCTGGGGATGTGGCTCAGTGGTGGAGTGCCTCTGGGTTCAATTCCCAGTACCAAAAAAAAAAAAAAAAAAAGTGTGTAACTCATATGTCTTTTTCTCAGTGCTTAGAAGTAATGCCTGACACAGTACATACTGACAAAATATTTGCTAATGTTGCTATTCTTGCAGTTTTATGAATGCTGTTTATTACTGGATGATATATTAGGACACTAAAATGAAAGCTGGATGTTTCAAGTCTTACAACTATACTCCTTTTAATGTGCAGATTATTAAGTAAGAATTTGCTGTATTTTAGGACCTGAAGATCTCAAAAGCATGATTTGCTTGGTGAATTTGGTATTAACTTTTTGGTACTTTTTAGTTCAGGGCTAAGTAACCAGAGAGTACTTTGATAAAGGTGTATTCAGTTCCATGCCAGTTTTGCCTATAGCTGCTTATTGCAGTTTCTCTGAAAGGCTCTTTTTCTTCCACTGTTGAAGATGAATTAGAGCAACAACTGCCCTGATACCCTAGAAATAGTTTTACACAAGCTTATACATGAAACTACCTTTTAAGGACTTGTTTGACTGCAGCTATTCATAATAACTCATCAGAATGTGCATAAACATTTGGTCAATAGCATCTTTTACTCAGGAAAGGGAGAATAGTGCTGTTCTGGTTGAAAAAGGATGCTGTTTCTAGGACTTAAAGTTTAGAACATAGGGGTCTCAAACTCAGATGTTGAATTAACTTCCTATACTGTTACCCTATAAACTCCATGGTTTGCACAGCATTGACTTTTTTAAAAAAAATATTTTTCTAGTTGTCAGTGGACCTTTTCTTTTTTTAAAATTGTATGTGGTGCTGAGAATCCAACCCAGTGCCGAATGCATGTGAGTCAAGTGCTCCATCACTGAGCCCCAGCCGCAGCCTTGGATGTAAGATTTTAAAAGCCCCCAATCAATAATTTTAAAGATGGTTGACTAGATTTTTATGGGCAACTTGAGATCAAACAACTATCAGAGCAAACTAGTTGATACATTTTTGGTTTGAAACCCAGTCCATGGATTCATTGTAATTATAATAGGTAATATTTTATTATTTATGATGTGCCAGTCTCTGACATAAGCCCTTTAAAAGTGGATCATCAAATTTAATCTGTAGCATTCCTGTCAGATAGTTGCTGTAATTTCCTTTGTTCTGAGATGATCTGATTGAATCTCATAAAAACAACAGGATTACACAGCTGGAAATGCAGTGCACACTGAGTCTAGCGCTTGAAATCTGTACATATATTTAGGTCAACCAGATGGATGGCAAAATGGAAAAGCTATGCGTTTCTCTCTCTTGTGAAGTAGTTGGATTATTGTTATGTAACTTTTTTTTTTTTTTTTTTTAACCCAGGGTTTAAACTCGGGGACAGTGGGACTGAGCCACACACCCAGTCCTATTTTTTGTATTTTATTTAGAGACAGGGTCTCACTGAGTTGCTAAGGGCCTCGCTAAGTTGCTGAGGCTGGCTTTGAACTCGCGATCCTCCTGACTCAGCCTCCCAAGTCGCTTGGATTACAGGCGTGCGCCACCACGCCCGGCTTGTTACGTAACTTTTTTAGACTAAGAATTAATGTACTGATTATGTTGATGATTTTCCAAGATCATAAGGAAAGCAAATTTTCCCACAGTGCAACTTAGTACTTGTTTTGAAGTTTAATTGCTGTGTTATGTAGTAGAGATTGAATTCCAGTAGTGAGGTTTGATTGCTTTATAAGAAGTTGGGAACTGTTTGCAACATGTGTATGCGTAGACCAAAAAAAGCAGGTTGAATATTTTGCTCTGAGACAGATGTTTATTTGGCTCTTTGAGACATGTGGAACACTTCTTACTATTAAGAGCAGAGATGTATGTAGATTTTAAAAGCAAGTAAAAGTATTCACTGACTTCAAAGAGAATATTGTCTAGGGTAATACTGTTAGGCAGTATGTTCCAATAGAACATTCTGTGATAAAGGAATTATTCTGTGTTTGCATTGTCTGAAACAGTAGCCACACACCACATTTACATATTGAATATTTGAAATGTGGTCAGTGGTACTAAATTATTTACATTTAAGTAAATTAAATTTAAATAGCCGTATCCGGCTAGTGACCACTTTATTGGACAGCACATGTCCATGATCTAATACCTCATTTTATTAAGTTACATATTTGGCATGACCTGATATGCACGTCACAACTAGAATGTGTCATTAAACAATACATACTTTTACATGGCAATACATGCTGGTGTTTAAATTGCTGTTAATAACATCTCCTCTAACTTCCCAGTTAATTTTAGATTCCCACATAAATTGTGAACTGTGGTTTATAAAACACTGTTTCAGAAGAGGAAGCAAATATGTTAACAATCATAATTCAGTTTGTGGTTAGTGCTAAGTAGAAGTGACTCCAAGTCAGTAAGTTTGAAGAGCTAGAAATGGTTAATTTTTATTTGGGTAGGGAAGGCTTTGCAAAGTAGGTGATGAGAATAGTTGAAGAACTGGAGCAGTTCAGGTGGCAAAATGGTTTTAGCAAAGCAGAAAGATTGGGAGATCTTCCTCAACTCATGTTGGGTAACTCTGTGGGTGAGATACAGCTGGAAAATGGCATTGGGTTGGTTTAGGAGAGGCCTTAGGTTCCATATTAAGGGCTCTGGGCTGTGTTTGTTGGTAGTTAGTTTTGTTTTGGAAGATAATTAGAAGCAAAGCAGCTTCAGAGTTATTGAGGTAGAATAGGGGATTAGTCCTTCAGGATATACAGAAAAGTTGGGAATATTAATGTCTTATTCTTAGCACTAGTATTTGGAGGGGATAAAAATTGAAAAAGACTGCAGGAAATCATTGAAGATAAATAATATTGACTTATGTTGGGGTTGAGGTCTTGGGGCCTTAGAGATGAGATCTGGTGGTTTTTAGAAAGATGTAGGTTTGCCAGATATTGGACTTAGACTGAATATCCTTTTTGGAATGAAAGGAGTGGAATGGGTAAGATTGCCTTGGGCCATTTTCTTTCCTTTTTGTGGGGTCATGTATACCAGGAATTGAACCCAGGGGCACTTAACCACTGAGCTTAGTCCCAGTTCTTTTTTATTTTTTATTTAGAGACAGGATCTCTCTAAGTTGCTGAGGCTGGCTTTGAACTTGCAGTCCTTCTGCCTGCCTCCTAAGCCACTGGGATTATAGGTTTGTGCCACCATTTTCTAAAGGGCAATATGGGTTGCGATAGGAGAACCCTTTAAGTGGTATTCAGGAGATTTTATTTGTGTAATTAGTGGCATATTTGCAGAATAGCTGAACTTGACACCTGTGTTTTTGAGGGACTACCTCCTGTACATTTTTGGCCAAAGAGATTAGCATTCATTCTCCTGAGCTCTCAGGCTACACCATAGTCTCCTCCCCACTTAATCCAGTTAGCATATTCCTGCCATGTTGGGAGGGGTTCTTAACCTATTGGTTGGAAAGGGTCTTTGAGGTCCAGAGAGGCCCAGCATTGTCCCAGTTTGCATAGGACTTGTGAGTTTTAAGACAAACAATTATGAATTAACAAAAAGGTAATTTAATGTAGTCAATTTGGACCAAGGTAATGTGGCTCCAGAGCACTTACTCTTAATTCAGTTTTCTGGATTGGGAGAAGGAGGGTAAGTGCTGGAGTGTAAAGTAGGAACATGATTTAGAGCCCTGATTCCACTGTTTGAACCTGGATAAGTTTACTCGTTAATAACATTTTGAACTCAAGTTTCCTCTCCTGCAGAAATGGGTATAAAATAGGGCACATCTGAGGATTAGATGGGGTGGTTTATAGAAGCAGCTGATAAAGAAGAGAAAGCTTACTAGCTTGAGGGGGAAATTGATTATTCCAGAGTTTTGTCTTAGGATTTTTTGGGGTGAATCATATTTTAGTTTGAGAGAAGGCAGCTACTGGAAAGGGTGATGACACTGAAGAGCACAGGGCATAGTTCTAGAGGGGTTAGAAAGAAAAACATGGAAGCCATGACAGCGTATCAACTCTAATACAACTACCTTTTTAAGGTTAAACACATTGTTTTTACCTTCAAACAGGTTTCAGTTTTGCTTTCTAAAAGAAGTAGCACAGATAAAATCAGTGTATGAACTGGTGATTTGGAAGAATGTTGAGAAGTGGGGATGAAGTTTCTTGCCAGTAATTCTGGGTCAGTGGCAGCTTGTTCTAGAAAAGTTACTTTTTACTTATATGCAGTAGAGCAGGAGTTGTTTCAAAGGTTTGTAGACAATAAATATATTCTTGGTGAAGTTACAAACTGTTTTGAAAACCAAAATGTTTACTTGATACATTGATGTGAGAATACATTATTTTATATTAGGGTTTTGAACACAAGACTTGAAGAATTAGAATGGTGGAGACTGCCTTGTCCACTTCTCTCTGTAGTACTCTAGACAGGTGGTTATCACATTGGACTTATGTTCCAACTTTTAAAATGACAGGTCTTGTTCTAAGAGGCAGCCTGTTCCATGGATAGTATTCCTCAATAGAAAGGTCAAAAATCATAGACACAATGTGTACTGTTTAAAATATATGACTTTTTAGGTGAGATTCAGAAATCTTGTCTGCTGTGGTTTTGGATGTAATATTGCAACAAAGTTTGATTCTTAAATATTTGTTTTATCTTTTAGGGCTTGTATATCCTTTGGTCCTAAGAATCGTTCAATCGGAGCAGCAGCTAAAAGCCAGGTAAAGTTATGTTTATTCCTAAAAAGACTTATTTCTCTGGTTTGTCCATCCATTTGTTCAGCAGTAGACTCTGGACCCTAGTATATAGGTGACAGAGACAGACCTGATTCCTGTTCCTGTGTACTTGAGAGGGAGGCACATAACTTTAAAATAGCAAGAGCAGTGTAATATGGTCAATGTAAACTCCTTAGATGTATTTTTGCTCAGATTTTGTTTCAAGCAAGGCTTGTTTGATCAGTGATATTTTAAGTGCTCCTTTAAGTCTGTCTTTGTTGGGCCTTTCTACTTATATTTAAGGTCATCATTGCTCTTGTAATCAAGTTTTCTAAAGAAAGAAAAATGCATCTCTAGAAGCTTATTAAAGGACTTGCTTTCAGTCCTTGGAACATTAGAGTCTTTAGAGCATCAAACCTCTAAGAATTTCATGCTGGGCGTGGTGGCGCATGCCTGTAATCCAAGCGATTTGGGAGGCTGAGTCAGGAGGATCGCGAGTTCAAAGCCAGCCTCAGCAACTTAGCGAGGCCCTTAGCAACTCAGTGAGACCCTGTCTCTAAATAAAATACAAAATAGAGCTGGGGATGTGGCTCAGTGGCCGAGTGTCCCTGAGTTCAATCCCTGGTTAAAAAAAAAAAAAAAAAAAAAAAGAATTTCATATTCCAAATGTCTGAGGTATCTGTAAAATGAAGGAGTTGCATGTTTGACCTTGTTATGATTCAATCTGGGGGAACTTATAAGGTGAATAACTCCCCATATGGATCAGACAGGACCTAAAATTTATGATCCTAAGAAAATGATGCTTGATCAGTTGGTTTTTAATTAAATTGGGTGTTTTATATTCCTATTTATAGAATGTTTAAGATATTTTAGGTGGCAGTAGCTAGCAAATTTAGGGCTATTTTCAAATGTTTTTCTTTCTAAAATTCTAGTGACAGCTTCCTATTTTCAAAAATGTTTTCATTATTTTTTTTTTTTGAACTGGGGATTGAACTCAGGGGCACTAGGCCACTGAGCCACATCCCCAGCCCTATTTTGTATTTTATTTAGAGACAGGGTCTCACTGAGTTGCTTAGGGCCTCGCTAAGTTGCTGAGGCTGGTTTTGAATTCGTGATCCTGGCTCAGTCTCCTGAGTAGCTTGGATTACAGACGTGCGCCACCACACCCGGTGTGTTTTCATTATTATTATTATTATTATTTTTTTTTTGAACCAGGGATTGAACTCAGGGATATGGGGCCACTGAGCCACATCCCCCTATTTTGTATTTTATTTAGAGACAGGGTCTCACTGAATTGCTTAGGGCCTCACTAAGTTGCTGAGGCTGGCTTTGAACTTGTGATCCTCCTGACTCAGCCTCCCAAGTTGCTTGGATTACAGGCGTGCACCACCATGCCCTGCACTATGTTTTCATTATTGACAATAGTTATTGTACTAAACTGACTGTCCAATTCTAGGTTAATACACTTACTGTGATATAGTTTCTTTTTGGTAGCTTGCTCAAGCAGAGCCTAACTTTGGAGGCCTTACTTGTTTTACAAAAGAACTTCTGTGTGTCTTTTGACGTAACTGATGCAGAAGAGTTCTGTAATGTCTCCTGTGATGGGCTTCTTACATCTGTGTTGGGAAGAGGAGCTTGTAAATCTCAAACACAAGTTCATTCTGGTATCTTTTTTTGGTACTGGGCATTGAACCCAGGGGCAATCAACTACTGAGCCATATCCCCAACCCTTTTTTGTATTTTATTTAGAGACAGGATCTCATTGAGTTGCTTAGGGCCTTGCTAAATTGCTGAGACTGGCTTTGAACTCCAATCCTCCTGCCTCAGCCTCCCGAGCCTCTGGGATTACAGGTGTGTATCTACCATCACGCCTGGCTCATTCTGGTATTTTAAAAATGCTGTCACCAGCATTTTCCCCCTGTAAGTTATAGTTTATTGTAGAGAAATTTGGAAATGTAGGTATACACTAAGGCTCTGCCTTATCACTGAACTACATCCCCAGCCTCATGGTTAATATTTTAATGTGTTTACTTTCTAATCATGTAAATGTTTTCCCAGTAAGAAAGTGAAATTATACTCTGTAGGTAATTGTCTTCTCACTTAAGAAGTCTTTTACGTCTTGTATGGTTGTACCTTAATTTGTTTGACCATTTTCCTGCTATAATAGGGGTATACAGGCTGTTTTCCAGTCTTCTACCTGTTATTTATTTATTTATTTTTGACAGAAGTAAAAATACTTAGTTTTTTTTAAATTTTAAAATTCTGGTCCCACAAAGAGGCCATTACTTTTAGGTTTTTTTTGGCAATTATAAATATTTTCCCAGTATTCCAGTATCCTTTTCCATTCATCTTTCTGTATTGTGTAATATTTTTTCTTTTTTACAGAAAAATTTTTTTTAAACTAGAATTTCTGAATTAATATATATTGCTGCATTTGTATCTAGAAAGTTTGAACCATAACTGTGGACCATTTTGAAAAAACTAATATTTATTTTATGTAAATGTTTATTAGAAGTTTAAGAACAGAAAATACTTTTATAAGTGTAGTAATCTGACTTCATGGAGGTTTATAAGTATAGTGATCTGACTTCACGGAGGAGGAGCAGGAAAAGCTGGACTCTGGTTTCAGCCCTTCCACTAAGAGACCCATACAAGGTACAACCAACCATACAAGACGTAAAAGACTTTTTAAGTGAGAAGACAATTACCTACACAGTACAATTTCACTTTCTTACTGGGAAAACATTTATATGATTAGAAAGTAAACACATTAAAACATTAACCATGAAGCTGGGGATGTAGTGCATCCCTTGTCCTTCTCGTCACATGCTAGTGGGCTCTGTTCAGAAAGGTTGAGTATCTTGAAGACAACTGAAACCAAGAAGGAAAAATTTTGTGAAGTTGAAATGATTTTTGAAAATTAAAAAAAAAAATTAATAGTAGTCTTCTCTATTCTGATACTCTTTCTTTTAGGTAATTTCCAATGCAAAGAACACAGTCCAAGGATTTAAAAGATTTCATGGCCGAGCATTCTCTGATCCATTTGTGGAGGCAGAAAAATCTAACCTTGCATATGATATTGTACAATTATCTTCTGGATTAACGGGTATAAAGGTAAGGTTTTCAAAATAATACCTTAGGATTAAAACAGTATTTTATCAGCTCAGTATATATCAATACCCTTCTAAAATAAATTGTATTAAAAATGCTTAGGAAAAACTTTTGCTAATAAAGACCATTTGACATTTTTTGAATGATATGGACTTTGGTTGGTAGATATTGGTGATGCTGTTAATGTGTATTGGAGAGCTGGGGAATAATGGTTTGAAGTTAACACAGCTATTGCTGTTTGTCCTGCTCAGTGAGGCAGTGGACTTTCTAGTTATTTTAGGGAATGACTTGTGGAAGATCAAGCAATAGAATCAGCCCTTTTAAGTTATTAACGAGGTAGGTGGTCATAATCTTGATATTGGGACTTAGGTTTGAAAGAGTATTTGGGTGGGGGCGGGGAATGATTTTGGTCTATCTCTGGGACATGTAGAGAAACCTCTTTGTGGATCAGTGTTGAACACAAAACAGGGGAGAGACTGGGAGATGGGTAGGGGACACAGCTGCCTCTCTTGCATTTAGAGGTATAAGGGTGGTTGAGCTTTTCAGGCAAATGAGTTTCGAGATATACTTGGTGTTTGAGACACCTCAGTTGAGGAAATAAGAATCATGAGAACAGGCTTAAAAGCCAAGAGGTGAGAAATGTGAAAACAAGGTAGTTATGCCGTTGTAGCTGAGAATTTAGTCAAGTTTAGAAGTGAAAAATTATATCTAAAGAATGTTCACTGGGTTTACTTGGGATATCTGTGGCAGCAATCTCAGGACAGCTTGAATGGTATAGCAAGGGATGAAACTGGGGAGCAAAAGAGGGAAAAAGGGACAAAAGGGAGATGAGGAAATGAGGACTACTTACCTTTAAGAAATAGGATGGGTTATTGGCAGCTTGAGTTACAAGCATTGTAAGAAGCCAAAGACAGAGACAAAGAAAACCTGGATTACCTTGTCTAAGTATAAGGGGAGGAGTTAACTAAGAATTAAGGAAATAGGATAGAAGGGGGCAATTTAGAAAGGGCTCAGTGAGAGGACATTTTCCCCATCTTTATCATGCAGTGAGGTAATTGTTAGATTCAAAACCATGATCAGTTTTGATCCAGCTGTGGAGTAGAGAGAAGGTGTTACTCAAGCTGAGTTGGAGTAGGAGCTAAAAGAAGACAGCAACATTTTCTCTTGGAATTATAATTGGGAAGTATGGGCATGTGGGATGTGTTATTCTGGGCAATCTTCGAACATTGAAAGTTTTGCAGTTTTTATCAAGATTCCAGACTTTAATCTAGGGTAAGGCTTTATCTTGAAACTTAAAACAAAAGACTGATAATTTATTCTTTAATTCAGACGGTATTTATTGTGTTCGCCTGCTGTGGTTGTCAGAGAAAAACTATGTTCTCAGATTAGATAGGATGCTAACTGGGGAGATGAATAATAAACTAAATGCAGTTAACAAACTAAAATACGTAGTATGCCAGATGGCAAAGTAGTTCCCAATACTCCCAGCCCTCTTAGGGAAGGGGAGTGTGGATCATGGTGAGCTTCGCCTCTGCACAGGTAATTGTCCTAGTTTTTTTTTTTTTCCCATTGGGGCCTTCCATTTCCAAGTATTGTGTTTAGAAAGCATGTTAAAAAGCTAAAAGTTGTCTTCAGGTTAATATTGTTTGCAAAATTAGCTTTCTTAGTTCCCTTTTGACATAATGTTCCATGTATAATGGAAGCCACTATTTGTTTTAGGTTGTTATGGTTAGGACATGAAGAAATACAGCAAATCTAGATCCTTTTGTTGTTTTCTTTCAGGTGACATATATGGAAGAAGAACGGAATTTTACCACTGAGCAGGTGACTGCCATGCTTTTGTCCAAATTGAAGGAGACAGCAGAAAGTGTTCTTAAGAAGCCTGTTGTTGACTGTGTTGTTTCGGTAAGTTTGATCCCTATACGATGTTAGGAACTTGGACCAAGAAGCTAAGAGAACAAAGCTGTTAGTTGGAAGTCAAATTGTTTATGTCTCATGTTTTAATGATAATTTTTAAAACTTACCAAACTAGTATTCATTTTCTTCCCTTTTTTTTGGTGGTGCTGGGGATTGAACCCAGGGCCTTGTGCTTGCGAGGCAGGCACTCTACCAACTGAGCTATATCCCCAGCCCCTTTATTTTCTTTATTTTCTTAAGCCTTCCAGCTCTTGGTCATTTCTTCTCCATTGTTCTTTTCTGTTCTTCAGGACTTATCCCAAATCCCACTTGGGTTTTTTTTTTTTTTTTGCACCTATTATAGTGTCTAGCACAGAGTAGCTGCTTGTTGGAATTAACTGAATGCTTTCAAATATAAATGGCTTTTTCTCTATTTGCTTCTGAATCTAACACTAAAGATAAGGCAGCAGTAAACTTCATCTTGTCCATTCCATATTCCTATTTAGATGTAAGCCTGGATACTTGCAGCTTTGTGCTTGCAGTATGGTGGAGTCCTAGAGGCTGTTGAAACATGAGTGGCTATATTGGCTTTGTCACTGAGTCTACTCATTTTTCCATTGTCATTTGATAATTTAACTCTGTGGCTTTTTCTGTCTTAATGTTGGTACATTGGTTGGCAAAACAAGGACTGGTAGGTTTGTTGTCTGGTAAATTCCTTGGTTATCTAGTGTAAAGTGTGGACATTTGTCAGCAATAGTGGGATTGTAGCTATGTACCACAATTCTGGGGATGCAAAGAACACTAACAATTCTATGAGAGCTTAGATACAATGACGTTTGTTCCCCAGTGGCCCATTGTATTTCTTAGATACTTCCTACCTTTCCACAGTTCTCCATTATTCTCTGATTTGTCTGCCTTTCTTTATGTAGCGCCCTTAACTTAGATCCTGAACTATGCTAAAGTAATATTTATATAAAATAGTGGAATGCCTGAGTGGCTCTTTCCTGTATTGGGGGATAAGCTTAAAAGATGGTATGTTACCTGGGTGCTAGGCCCAAGCCTGTAATCCCAGCAGTTTGGGAGGCTGAGACAGGAGGATTGTGAGTTCAGAGCCAGTCTGAGCAAATTAGTGAGGCCCTGTGCAACTTGATGAGACAGTGTCTCTAAAATACAAAAAAGAGCTGGGAATGTGGCTTAGTGGTTAAGTGCCCCTGAGTTCAATCCCCAGGTACCAAAATAAACAAATGAAAACCTTAAAGATTGTATGTTAAATTCTGTTTGGAGATACTTAGGACCACAGTGAATATTAAGTGATTCGCAAGGATTCACAGAATTCAACATAGAGTTATACTCATGCTAAGCTTTATTACAACGAAATGATACAAGGTAAAAATCAATAAGGGAACAGGTAGATGAGGGTAACATCTGAAGGAAACTAGGCACACGTTTTCAAGAGTCAGAGTGTACTCATTTGCTCTACCAACAACGTTTAACAGCATGTATGAAGTGTCCTTTACCGGGAAAATTTTGCCTAAGTCTATAAGTCCAGTATATCACCAAAATTCTAGATTCCCTGAAGGACAGAAGGTAGTCAGTATACTACTTTGTTTAAACAATTCAGGCATAACAAGACACACTTAAGCAGTTAGGGAAATTTTTCTGTCACTTTAGGGAGCTATTTATTAGTCAAGTTCTTAGATGCCAGTTGAGTTCTTTTTAAAAAATTTTTTTTTTTTAGTTGTCAATGGATCTTTTATTTTATGTATTTATATGTGGTGCTGAGTATTGAACCCAGGGCCTTGCACATGGCAGGCAAATACTCTATCACTGAGCCACAGCTCCAGCCCTTGAGTTCTTATTTTCCAGGCAAGGGCCAGCTTGTGAAGATAGCAGTCTCAGACCTTTATATTAAAGTAACCTCTGCTCTAGTTGGGTGTGGTGGTGCATGCCAGTAATTCCATTTGCAAGGCTGAGTCAGGAAGGTTGCAAGTTTAAGCCTGGGCATCTTAGAACATGTCTCAGTATAAAACATTGTGGGGGCTGGGGATATAGCGCAGTGGTAGAGTGCCCCTTGGATCTTTTCTCAGTACTGCCAAAACCTACGAGTACAAACGATAAAAACCTCTGCTTTTGTTATTGTGATCTGTTAGGTAATGCAGGTTATTGCAGTACATTTTTTTTTGGTACTGGGGATTGAATTTAGTTACTTAACCACTGAGCCACACCCCCAACTCTCTTTATTTTTATTTTGAGACAGGGCTTGCTTAGGGAATCTCTAAACTGGGGAGGCTTGCTTTGAACTTGGCATCCTCTTGTTTCAGCCTCCTGAGCCACTGGGATTATGGCAATAAATTTGTCCCAGTACTACTTAAATGAACGTTCTAACTTTTTCCCACTGGTTTGAAATACTTCTTTAATCATAAACAGAATGAATTCCTGTAAGTATATGAGGTGTTCTTGGATATTACTAGCTAAAATTAAGTTTATCATAGAGCAAGCTTCCAAATTTTGTTGTAGGTTCCTTGTTTCTATACTGATGCAGAAAGACGATCAGTGATGGATGCAACACAGATTGCTGGTCTTAATTGCCTGAGATTAATGAATGAAACTACTGCAGGTAAGAGGGGACTATTACTTTTTTGACTAGTTTAATCTTGAAAGTTGTGAAACCCTAGAGTTTCTTGCTCTGTTTGCTTGGAGTGCAGCCAACCTCTTTTATCACCTGTGTGTCATAGTGTTTTTGGATATTGTGTCAGCTGTGAAGAATTCATCTGACCAGTATCTTTTCTGTATGGATAAAATATACACTTGATGTTTAATCATATACTTGTTTGGAAAGGAGCACACTTACTGTGTGCTTTTGGTTGAAGGTTTTCTTTCTTTCTGAGTTGTGAACTGGTGGTCAGAGAAGTGGGGCATAAAGCAGCATCTCAGGGACTGGACACATGGGAATGTTAACCTGGCATCAGAGTAGAAGAGGTTGAGGAAAGTATGTTTGGAGAGTGGGGAAGTTGGTTTGGGGAAATTGCCAAAGTCAGAGGAAACCTGATTGTCAGTGTTTAACTCTTTGAAGTTATTATTTCATATGAATACGTTATGCAATTTATATAAAGAATTGGGTTCTATGTAAAACATCAAATGAAGTCCCATTCATGATAAACAAAACTTGTTTATTCTTACTTAAATGAATTTTATTGTTTAGATAATACCATTATGTTGAATTTATTTATTTTTCTGTGTAGTTGCTCTTGCATATGGAATTTATAAGCAAGATCTTCCTGCCTTAGAAGAGAAACCAAGAAACGTAGTTTTTGTAGACATGGGGCATTCTGCTTATCAAGTTTCCGTATGTGCATTTAATAGAGGAAAACTGAAAGTAAGTATATTTTTTCCAGAAGACTGTATTACAAATATGGTGAATAGTACATTTTTGAGAGACCAACTGAAATAAGTGGGTAAAGAATTTTGTTTAACTAATGGAAACTTTCTATGAGCCATATGAACTGGAGACTCAAGGTATCTATAGTATTACGTCCAACAGAATTTATCATGAGTTGGCATGGTGTGAAGTAAAGTACACAGACCTTGAGGAAAAAGCTCCTAAGAGCAGTGAGTCTTATTTTTCTTACCTTTTAAAACAAAATAGTACATGCTTGTTAGAATTCTTTTAACAGGCATTCTTTTGTGTTTTGCACTGGGGATTGAGGGAATGGTAAAGATGTACTCTTCTTGTTCTTGAGGCTTTGACTGTTCTGGAAGAAGGGTTGAGGAACTAGATCTTGAATGCCAAAAGAAACTAAACTAGGACTGATATATTTCTGGAAAGTGTAAAGCTCTGGAAAAAGCACTTTTGTGCACATAGAATTATAGAAGTGTTAAAGGCAAGGGAGAGTCAGAGGGTGATCATACATTTGATTTTGCTCCTTTATGGTAGTTCCATAATAAAGAATAAAATGCATAGAAGTATGTGTATGACATATTAGTGTATTTGGTGTTGGACATGTAATTCATATTGGGAGTCAGATGGACATAGAGGGGAGGGCATGGATTTTGAAATCAATATTAGCTTTTGAATTCTACTTCTACCACTCTGATAATATTGTAACCTGCAGATTATCTCACCCATCTAGATCTCTGAAGCATAATCTGTAATTATAATGTCTATTTTTCACAGTGTAGTTTCAAAGGATTAAGTGACATGCATATTACCTTATTTAAATCATAATATATATTTTCCTCCTTGCTTTAAAAAAACCTTAACTGATAAATTTTAAAATTGATTGGTAAATTGTTGGATTAATTATCTTTTTTCCCTAAGGTTTTGGCCACAGCATTTGACACAACACTTGGAGGCAGAAAATTTGATGAGGTTTTAGTACATCACTTCTGTGAAGAATTTGGGAAGAAATACAAGCTAGACATAAAGTCTAAAATTCGCGCCTTATTACGACTGTCTCAAGAGTGTGAGAAACTGAAGAAATTGATGAGCGCAAATGCTTCAGACCTCCCTTTGAGCATTGAATGTTTTATGAATGATGTTGATGTATCTGGAACTATGAATAGGTAAACCATATTAATATTTTGATATTAAACTGAATCGTGATATTTTTCTCCCCTCACTTATATTAACCTTGGTTAACTAGTTGTTGACATTGTGGTTGTTAATATGACAAACTTTAGTTCTGTGGGTTAAAATTTTAGGCCATTTGGAACTCTTCTTATGTAAAGGTTGGGTTTGATTTTTCTAATAAGAGACTAGTGGTTTTGTTCTCATTGAGTAAATATTCTAGGAGATTAGTTCTTTACATATGTGCATTGTACATGATTTATTGGTTTTCATAAAACTAGGGCAAAGTTCTTTAACGCAGAATTAAATTTAGTCATTGATTTAAGTAATTGGTCTTTTTTTGTTTGTTTTAAAATAAAAGCTCAGTTTTCTTCAATAAAAATCATACTAGTAATATTATCTATTTTTATCAGCTTTTGTCCAATATATTTTTAAAGAATTTGCTCGTTTCATCTGAATTGTCAACTGTGCTGGCATACAATTTAAAAAAAAAAAATTCTCTTACTGACATTGATTTCTGAGGGTATTTTTCATCCTGTGTTTTTTTTTTTTTTAAAACAATTTAAAACTACTAGCTGGGCGTGGTGGCGCATGCCTGTAATCCAAGCGACTTGGGAGGCTGAGTCAGGAGGATTGTGAGTTCAAAGCCAGCCTCAGCAACTTAGCGAGGCCCTAAGCAACTCAGTGAGACCCTGTCTCTGAATAAAATACAAAATAGGGCTGGGGATGTGACTCAGTGGCCGAGTGTCCCTGAGTTCAATCTCTGGTTCCAAAAAAAAAAAAAAAAAAAAAAAAATTTAAAACTACTATTTATTTTACATAGTATTCTCATACAAATCGTGGGGGTGCTTTTACTGCTATTATTATCATCATTATCATTTTCTAGTCTACAGAAATTCCAATCCAGGAAAGCAATTTGCTTACTTTCTGCATGGACTTGCTTTTTCCTAATGTAATAGTGGTCCACTTCACCTTTTTTTTTTAATTTTATTTTTTTTGTACACAAATGGGGTACAACTTTTCATTTTTATGGTTGTACACAATGTAGATTCACATGATTCATGTAATCTTATTTATACATAGGGTAATACTGTCTGTCTCAGTCTACTATCTTTCCTTCCCCCACCCTCTCCCATCCCATTTTCCTCTACACCATCCAAAGTTCCTCCATTCTTCTCTTGTCTGTGTCATCCCTACCTCCCTTATGTATCATCATCCACTTATCAGAGAAAGCATTCAGCCTTTGGTTTTTTGGGCTTGACTTATTTCACTTAGCATGATATTCTCCAGCTCCACCCATTTACCAGCAAATGCCATAATTTTATTCTTCTTTATGGCTGAGTAATACTCCATTGTGTATATATACCACATTTTCTTTATCCATTCATCAATTGAAGGCCATCTAGGTTGGTTCCACAATCTAGCTATTATGAATTGAGCAGCTATGAACATTGATCTGGCTGCATCTGTACTGTGCTGATTTTAAGTCCTTTGGGTATAAACCAAGGAGTGGGATAGCTGGGTCAAATGGTGGGTCCATTCCAAGTTTTTTGAGGAATCTCCATATTGCTTTCCAGAGTGGCCGCACCAGTTTGCAGCTCCTCCAGCAATGTATGAGTGTGCCTTTTTCCCCACATCCATGCCAACACTTATTATTACTTGTGTCCTGATAATAGTCATTTTGATTGGAGTTACATGAAATCTTAGGGTGGTTTTAATTTGCATTTCTCAGATTACTAGAGATGATGAACACTTTCTCATATATTTGTTGATCTCTTGTATATCATCTTCTGTGAAGTGTCTGCCCAGTTCCTTAGCCCATTTATTGATTGGGTTCTTTGTATTCCCGGTGTACAGTTTTGTAAGTTCTTTATAAATTTTGGAGATCAGTGCTCTGTCTGAAGTGTGTGTGGAAAAGATTTTCTCCTACTCTATAGGCTCTCTTTTTACATTATTGATTGTTTCCTTTGCTGAGAAAAAGCTTTTTAGTTTGAATCTTGCTTTTATTTCTTGAACTCTGGGGGTCATGTTAGGGAAGTCTGGTCCTAAGCCAACATAAGAAGATTCGGGCCTACTTTTTCTTTTGTTTGGTGAAGGGTCTCAGGTCTAATTCCTAGATCCCTGATCCATTTTGAGTCGAGTTTTGTACAGGGTGAGAAATAGGGGTTTAATTTCATTTTATTGCATATGGCTTTCCAGTTTTGCCAGCACCATTTGTTGAAGAGGCTATCTTTTCTCCACTGTATGTTTTTGGCACTTTTGTCTAGAATGAGATAACTGTACTAATGTGGGTTTGTCTTTGTGTCTTCTCCTCTGTCCCATTGGTCTACTTGTCTATTTTGGTGCCAATACCATGCCGTTTTTGTTGCTTTTGCTCTATAGTAGAGTTTAACGTCTGGTACTGTGATACCTCCTGCATCATTCTTCCTGCCCAGGATTGCTTTGGCTATCCTGGGTCTTTTGTTCTTCCAAATGAATTTCATGATTGCTTTCTCTATTTCTATGAGGAATGTCATTGGGATTTTAATTGGAATTGAGTTAAATGAAAACTACAGAACATTAAAGGTCTTGAGGAAGACCTTAGAAGATGGAAAGATCTCCCATGTTCTTGGATAGGCAGAATTAATATAATCAAGATGCCCATACTTCCTGAGTAATTGGTCTTTTTGAGTGGTTTAGGATCACTTGAGGGCAATTTTTTATAAAGCACTGCAAGAATTTTGGGTAATTGACATTTAGGGCTATTCTCAGAAACACAGTTTTTTATAAAGCATTGCAAGAATTTTGGCTAATTGACATTTAGGGCTATTCTCAGAAACACTCAGTGTTATTGTTGCCTGGTTGTATTGCTCGGATTATGGGAGTGAGATGTTCTTTTTGGCTGTGAACTCTAGCAGTAGAATTCAGGCAAGACTGATGGCTTGTTTGGGGAAGTCTATCTGAACAATCCTTAAAATGTTAAGATGGCATTTATTGTTCAGCAGTACCCAGATTTGCACTCACCCTTTTTTCCTACTTAAAAGTGATTGAGGCTGGGCGTGGCGGCGCATGCCTGTAATCCAAG
>JAJEJO010005670.1:174077-213500 GCA_020662805.1 Glaucomys volans | reverse complement strand
CCTCTCCCCCTCTCCCCCTCTTCCCCTCTCCCTCTCTCTCCCTCTCTCTCCCCCTCTCTCCCTCTCTCCCTCTCTCCCTCTCTCCCTCTCTCCCCCTCTCCCCCTCTCCCCCTCTCTCCCTCTCCCCATATATATAGTTTTTTTTTTAGGGTGATGAAAATTTAAAAAACTTGATTATGGTGATTTTTTTTTAAATTAACCTTTATTTGTTTTTATATGGTATTGAGGATTAAACCCAGTGCCTCACATGTACAGCCCCAGTCCACGGTTGCACAGTTCTAAATATAAAAAAAGACATTATGTTCTTTAACTGAGTGAATCCTATGGCATGTACATTATATTTCAATAAAACTTTAGAAAAAAAGAAACTCAAAACTTCCACGGCTACTGCCATCTTCCTGGAATCTACTCTTTTGTTTTTCATGATTTCAATTGGGGTACTTTTCAAACATGCAGCAAAATTGAAAGCATTTTACAGTGAGCATCATTATCTCATTATTTAGGTTCAATTCAACTAATAACATTTACTGTACTTATTTTATCACATACACATCTAAACATTCTTCTTTGCTCCTCCATCAGTTTACTTTGGACATCTCAAAGTAAACAGTAGACATATATGTAATGTTCTCAAACTGCCAAAGTTTTAAGGATTAAGCAGAAGTCTTATAGTTTTTTTTTTGTTGTTGTGTGTGTGTGTGTGGGGGGGGTTTTACATGATAATACACTCCAGTTTTAAGTGTTCATCTGCTGAGTTTAACAGACAGTTATTTACAAGCACATCCTTCGTGGCTAATAATCTTTTCCCATGAAATAGACCAGAATCTTAGAAAGTTCCTTCATGCTTCCATCCCCAGGGATAATCACTTGAGATATTTTAATATTTTTTGGCTATAGGTTAAATTTGTCTGTTCTCAAACTTGCTATAAATGGAATTGTATAGAATGTAGTCTCTTGTTAAAGTTTTTTTTTTTTTTAACTTAGCATAACATTTTTGAGATTTAGTCAATTGTCTATATCATTTGTTCCTTATTTGTATTGCTGACTAGTGTGTTGTGGTCTTGTTATCTATTAGTGTTCACTGGCTCTTTCTAATTTTTTGCTAAAACTCATTTAAAATTCCTACTAACATGTAAGTTCTGGTTGCTACAAATTCTCACCAACATTGCTGTACTCTTTGTTATTCTGGTGGTTGTATTTTACACTTTCACTACCTTCTTGTTTGAAGATGTAATTCATAAGTCAGCATATTATTTAACTAATTCACTTTGGTACTGGAAATTGAACCCAGGGGCACTTTACTACTGAACTACATCTCTAGCCCTTTTTTATTTTGAGACTGGGTCTCACTAAGTTGCTGAGGCTGGCCTTGAACTTGCAATCCTCCTGCCTCAGCCTCCTGAGTCACTGCATGCACTTAAAGGCCCTGCACCATTTTAAACTATATAATTTAATGATTTTTAGTATATTTACAGAACTGTCCAGCATCACCACAACTGTTTTTGAACTTTAAGTGCATATTGCTGAATGAAAGAAGGCAACCTGGAATATTTGTGTAATTTCAACTGTATGACATTGGGGAAAGTCAAAACTATGGAGTCAGTGAAAGGGTCAGTGGTTGCCAAGGATTTGGAAGGATGGGGAGGGATTTATTTCTATTGGTGAAACACAGGGGAGTTTTATGGCAGTGAAACTGTTCTGTATAATGTCAGAATGGGCGAATACTTAACCATTTGTCAAAACCCATGGAACCCTAATAGAAATTGTTCTAAGTATCAATATTGGCTTATTAATTGTAACATGTGCCACGTTAATTCAGGTGTTGGTAGGGGAACTGGGAGTAAGGAGTGAGCATATGGGAATTCTCTTTCTCTAAAATCCTAAAACTGATCTGAAAAAAGAAGTCCTATGCTTAATAACTACTACCTCTTTGTCTTCCTCTAGACCCTAATCTGTTTCCTGTCTCTGGATTTATCTGTTCTGAATATTTCATGTAAATCGAGTAATTGATGTTCTTTTTTGTCTGGGTTTTTCTACCTAGCTTAAATGCTTTTAGGGTTCATCTGTGTTGTAATATGTTCCTTTTAATGTATTGGTTTATTTTTATTGCTGAATACAGTTGATAGGCAGAGTTGTTTCCTCTTCTTGACTTTTATGAATAATGCTGTTTTTGTGAACATTCATATATATATTTTTGCATAAACTTTTATTTTCAGTCTATTGTATATATATATGTAGAGTGGAATTTCTGAGTCATATGGTAACTTTTGTATTTAACAATTTGAGGAACTGCCAAAACTTTTTTCCAAACTGGCTGCACCATTTCCATTTTACATTACCAGGAATGTATGACAACTCCAGTTCTTCCACATCCTTGCCAATGCTTACTATTTTCTCTCTGATTGTAGCCCATCCATTCCACATAAAAGTGGAATACAATTTAACTTTTTTTTTTTTTTTTTTTTTTAATAGAGGCAAATTTCTGGAGATGTGTGATGATCTCTTAGCTAGGGTGGAGCCACCACTTCGTAGTGTTTTGGAACAAGCCAGTAAGTATTTTTGTGATTGAATTGTTTACCCATCTCACACTCTTTGGAAAATGTTGCTTACTACTTTTCCCCCCCAAGCAGTTGTCCAAATAGTTGTTGTATGGCAGTTGTCCAAATAGTTGTTGTATGGACCTCTTTACTTCCGTATTAAGCTGCTTTATCCTATCCTGGAGTGTTCCCCCTCCCCAAAGTAGTTTTTGGTGAGCATGAAGGGAAAGATAATAAACGTTTCTTTAAGAAACCTAATTTAGAGCCAGGCACTGTGGCACACGCCTGTAATCCAAGCAGCTCAGGAGGCTGAGGCCAGTTATTTATTAAAAGTTATCTTTTGGGCTGGGGTTGTGGCTCAGTAGTAGAGCGCTTGCCTCTCATGCATGGGGTACTGGGTTCGATCCTCAGCACCACATAAACAAATAAAATAAATGCATTGTGTCCATCTACAACTAAAAAAGTTTTTTAAAAAAGTTATCTTTTGTAATGCTGATTTGGTAGTTTTGTAAACTTTCCCATCAATGAAGCTTCTTGGTTAGCTGAAAGATAGGGTAAAGGAAGATACTGTAATAACCATGTACTTATTTAACAAGATGCTTTTAATTTTGTCTGAGGCTAAAATAAGTGGTGGTTTAATTTAGGAATGTATTATATTCATTTTCCTAAAACCTTTTTGGACAAAATGTTTAAACTGTACTCTTGTGTTGGTTGCTGTTTCAGAGTTATGCTACTTTAGCTCAGTATCATGGCAGATAAGCATGTGCTTTCCAGTGAGCTAGGCCCTCTTCCCTTTTTTTCCTATGAGGAGTCTTGATAATGCTGTCTAGGCTGGTTCAGAATCCCTGGATTCAAGTGATCATCCTGTCAGTCTCCCCAGTAGCTGGGACAACAGGCACAAGCCAGTGTACCCGATCCCAGTTCTTTTCAAGCCCTTCACAAAACGATTATCGGTAGTTTTTAGATAGTCAGGATACTAGATGGCATTAACACATATTTCATGAGCAATAGCAAAGCACTGATATATACCTTACCTTCTGATAAGAGGAGACTCCGTGTGTGTGTGTGTGTGTGTGTGTGTTGGTAATGGGATTGAACCCAGGAGTGCTTATCTCCTGAGCCATATCCCCAGCTCTTTTTATTTTTTTGTTTTGAAACAGGATCTTACTGTGTTGCTTAGGGCCTCATTTAGTTGCTGAGGCTGGATTTGAACTTATAATCCTTCTGCTTCAGCCTCCCAAGCTGCTAGGACTACAGGTGTGCATCATTGCACCCGGTTGTATCTGTGTTGTATTCAGACCTTGGTTATGTTCTGGGTAGAGCACCAAAGTGACTAGATATGATTCTGTATACCTTTTGTTCCTTTGTGCCAACTCAGGACTGACCCAGTATTTTGAAGCACTCCCCGCGCCCCCCTCCCTTTTTTTTCTTCCTGCGGTGCGGGGGATTGAACCCAGGGCCTTGTGCTTGCCTTACCAACTGAGCCATATCCCCAGCCCTGAAGCCCTTTGTAATGGCTAGCAAACTTGAATGTTTGGTTGATTGATGTTTTAACAATTCTTTGTGTTAAAGAATCTCTGAGTATGCCAAGAGATTGGGGGAATCTGTACACTTCAGGACGCTGAATATTGCTGGTCCATACTTCCCTAAATCCTACTATTATTGTGCCACCCTTTCTGCATTATTTTGAGACTCAAAGCATCTTTGTTTCCAGATGCTGCAGACCTGTGTGAATGTGTATATAAATGTGTGTGTGTGTGTAGGAATTTTGTTATACATCTTTGAGTTGTTTTACCATGATAAAATCTTCCTATTGTAAACACTAATTGAAAGATCCTTTTGATCTAAATGCCTAATTATTTAACATAGAGTTAAAGAAAGAAGATATTTATGCAGTGGAGATAGTGGGTGGTGCCACACGAATCCCTGCAGTAAAAGAGAAGATCAGCAAATTTTTTGGTAAAGAACTTAGTACAACATTAAATGCTGATGAAGCTGTCACTAGAGGATGTGCACTGCAGGTGAGTTTTCTTTTTGTTTTAGTCGTAACAAGATGACAGTATCTGTCTCATAACCTGGCATTAGCTCGGGAGTAAGAATCTGAAACCCTTGTTTAAAAATGGATAGTAGAGATGATGTTCATAAAAGGAATTGTAGTCTACAACATGTAGTAAGATGCATTAATTGACTAAACAGATAATTGTAACCTTGAAATGATACTAGAATTTGGTATGTTATCTTTGTCTATATTTGAGGTAGTGATTAGTCAGTTAAGAGTTGGGGATTAATGGAAAAATAAAGAATAACTAGATTTTGTAAGTTAATTTGACAATGGTAGAAGTTTGTGCTTGTTTGCAGACATTGTTATTAATGTAAATAATGATGACCATCTGATGATGTTCTCCAGAAGTCATCATTTGTATGTCTAATGATGTTATTTCATATGGTCTGTACTTGTCAAATGGAATTTTTAAAAATTATCATTCTAGTGTGCCATCTTATCACCTGCTTTCAAAGTCAGAGAATTTTCTATCACTGATGTGGTAGCATATCCAATATCTCTGAGATGGAATTCTCCAGCTGAAGAAGGGTCAAGGTAACATACTTATTAATCATACTTATACCTACAGTTAATTCATTGTTAAGTTTGAGTAATATATTGCCTTTCATTTCAACTTGCACAAATATAAAATTTTGCCATAATATGCCAAATGATCAGTTATTATACAAGGAATAAATTTGTGTTCTTACTTAGTTTCCTGTATTTGAGCTTGCTGAAATCAGGTGCCTTTTATTTGCTGATTAAGTATATTCCTTTTTTTTTTTTTTTTTTTGCAGTGCTGGGGATTAAACCCAGGGCCTTGTGCATGCTAGGCAAGCACTCCGCCAACTGAGCTATATCCCCAGCCTTTTTTCCTTTTTTTAAAAAAATAACTTTGTGTACATAGTTTCTTGGAAATTTTATTATAATCTGAAAATAATGCCAGCTGAGAGGAGAGAAACTAGGACTGTATTATAATCATGATTCTGGAATATATGGGTCAAAGTGTTAGAAATATCTTGAATTTATATTTTTTGTCTTTTTCCTCTATTCAGTGACTGTGAAGTCTTTTCAAAAAATCATGCTGCTCCTTTCTCTAAAGTCCTCACATTTTATAGAAAAGAACCTTTCACTCTTGAGGCTTATTATAGCTCTCCTCAGGATTTGCCCTATCCAGATCCTGCTATAGGTAAGTAGTGTTGGGAATTGAAATAATAAGAACTTGTATCTACTTGGAGAAGTGGGAAGGCAGAAGGAATAAGTGCAGTATTCTGAAATTTAGGTACTTCACATGACAGAAGAAAACCTCTTTTAGTCTTTATTACCAGGTTCAGAATCAACCAGCTGGCTATTATTTAATTGGATCTCCCATTGTGTGGACATTATTTCTTTTTCTTTTCTCTTCTTTTCTTTCTTCTTTCTTTCTTTTTTTTTTTTTTTTTTTGGAACCAGGGGATTGAACTCAGGGACACTTGGCCACTGAGCCACATCCCCAGCCCTATTTTGTATTTTATTTAGAGACAGGGTCTCACTGAGTTGCTTAGGGCCTTGCTAAGCTGCTGAGGCTGGCTTTGAACTCGTGATCCTCCTGACTCAGCCTCCCAAGTTGCTTGGATTACAGGCATGCGCCACCATGCCTGGCTTGGACATTATTTCTTAGTTAATATTCACTGTGGTTATACCTTATGTAGTGCTGGATAAGGAGTTAAAGAGTTAAATAAATTTCATTTCTGTCCCTAATACACAAGTGAACAACATACATGGAAAATCACTAGGAGATTGTTTTATAGTAGCAGTGCATCCTAGGTTTTGAAACCTTGCTGGCTAGAGTCTTTGCATGTATAGACTTTGGGAACTCTTATAATTTGAAAATAATGCTAGATGATAAGAGAAAGAAGCTATGTAGAATTATACAGATAAGATCTAGAATATGTGGACAAATAATTTAGAGCCTTAGTGGCACTTAAAATGTGTGGAAAGTTAACCTGTTCTGCTTTCCTCATTTGTAAAATAGGAATAGGGATGCTAATAATTCATATTTTGCATTGTTGTAGGAATAAAAAAGGTAAGTAAGGACCCTAGTATATAGTAACTGGACCTAGAAATGGCAATTCGTTAACTTTTTTATTTTTTTATTTTTATTTTTTTGAGAAAGTGACAAGTGTGTACTTCAGGAATTTATGTGGTTGTTGTGTACAAAGCTGAAATAAGGGACTAGAGGAACAGAAAAAAGAGACATTCCAGCCCCTATTTGGGACAGAATTACAAAGTGGACCATATGTGAAAGAATAAAAAATCAGATATTTTAGTAAGACCTAGAGTACTGACTGTGCTTATTTCAAGTGTCATGTTAGTTTCTGGCCTTCATTGAGAAATGAATATGACCTGGCAGTATGGGCATGTATGTATTCAATTTTGAATTTGTTCTTTTGTATGTTCTCTTTTGTCTCTCATGTCCTCAGCTCAGTTTTCAGTTCAGAAAGTCACTCCCCAGTCTGATGGCTCCAGTTCAAAAGTGAAAGTCAAAGTTCGAGTAAATGTCCATGGCATTTTTAGTGTGTCCAGTGCATCCCTAGTGGAGGTGCACAAATCTGAAGAAAATGAGGAACCAATGGAAACTGATCAAAATGCAAAGGAAGAAGAGGTAACCTGGACATTTTATGTCATTTATGATTGTCCAGAGGTAACTTGTCTAGAAATCATAGCTAGTGGACTAGATCAGTGGAGCAAATTTGTATGAGTTGCTGAGTAGGTTTACATATATCTTTCCCTAACGTGGGTTAACCAGTAGAGGCTCTTTACACATAATCTGTATGGAAATGAAACATAAATTATCTCATCCCAGACCATGCATTTCTCATCTTGATTATTTTTTATTCTTTCTGGTTATAGAAGAATTATCTTGAGTCTCAATTGATTATCTTCACAAATAATATAGGTTGTACACTAATTTACTGAAATTATGCATTGGGTCTTATTTTCTTTGTGCATCAGATTCAAAACTTTATAAACCACAAATGCTTGGCTCTCATTCTCAGGGATTTTGTTGGAGTTGGTCTAGGCTGGGGCCCAAGTATGAGCAGTTTTCAAAGTGTCCTGGGTCCTTCTTATATGTTGCAGGTGTTGAGAACCATTGGATTCAGTTCTCTACAAATCCGTTCTTTAATTATTGCTATTAAGGGTATTCTTAATAAGTTCACTTCCCTCTCGCACATGCATTGGTTGTCCTTTTGAGTATGCAAAAGCTGGTGTTGGAACTGCTTGAAAAAGTGGACTTTTGAGAGAAGTCTACTTGTGAGGAAGCTTGTAGAAAGTTAATGGCAGATTGTATTTTGTAGCCTACTAAATGATGCCACATTGTAAACTAAGAGTACTTCATGGTTTATGAAGCCATTCCACAATCACTCTTGATTACATAAGGGTACGGCAGGGGAAGTGTTATCCCCATTGTACAGATATGTTAGCTGAGCTCCAGAGGGGAGAATTTTGTGTTTCAGGTAACTCGTGTGGCATGAGCTAGAATTTGAACCTAGATCTTCTGGTTGCCAGCAATTGATAAGAGATTCCATACCATGCACATATCTTTTTGTCAGTGTGTCATGAAGGTTGCTTAGTCTTTCATTGGTATTTCTTGGTTTCTGGATTTAATTTGACCTATTTTTCAGAAGATGCAGGTAGACCAGGAGGAACAACATGTTGAAGAGCAACAGCAGCAGACACCAGCAGAAAATAAGTCAGAATCTGAAGAAATGGAGGTATGAGTTGTTAGGAATTGCAGTATTGTAATGCACATGGTTTTGGCTTAGGGGTTATTTCTTGGAAAGTAGTTTATACTATATTGCTTACGTGAACAAAAACATTTTGAAGTGTTTTTGTGAAGTGCCTTTTGCTACTGGAAAGTGCTTTGTGCAAAATGGCTTTTGAACTCTATTCTAATTGTTACATGGAAAGAGCACTCAGAGACTTAGTTTTGCTAGGCTACCGATTGACTGATACTGGTCTCGGAATGGCTATTCCCAAGTCACACAACCCATAATCGGTTACCTATAACAATAATGAGACCTAAGATTGTTTTCAGATTTTGTCAACTGCCTTATTCCTCATCTTTTTGTTGAAAAATATTATAATTAATGTGTTTATGTACATTTTGTAAATAATATAAATAACATATTTATCCCATAATGAATATTTAATATTTTTGAATTCTTTTATCCTTTGATTTCTTAATTTTGAATTTCCATGTTTGAATTTGTTTTGTAGCATTAAAAACACTTTCTTTCAAATTACTTTCGACATGGCAATATATAATCTCAACCTCTTAGGAATTTGTCATTGTGGTATTTTAAATTTGGCAGAGTCTTAATGTGGCTTAAGTCTGTTGCCCATTTTCATGTCTGAACAAATTTTACTTGTTTTCCTTTAGTTGTGCAAATAATAGTTAACAAAAAAATAGGGGAGATCATGCTCACAGATTCTATTCTTTTGTTGCCTCAGACTTTTCCCATGATGGAAAATCCTTTTATTTTGTTGGGGGGGGGGGTGGTACAGCAATGGGAGAGAAAAGTATCTGTCTGCGTGTGCGTGCGTGTGTATAGAAGGTGGGTGAGGAGAAAGCAAAAGTGTCAGGCCTGGTGCACATCCCTCTTTCCAATGTGGTGTTGCTCTGGGAAGTGTCCAAGGGATTATTACTTAGATTTCCATGCGATGGCTTGGGAACTGAAGGGCCTGTCATAAATATTATTTCTAAAGGAAAGGATATAAAAATTACACATACCTTTCAGCTGCTATTTGGATAGGAGATGGAGAAAGAGCATTGAAGTCTTGCCTCATATCACAGACTACAATTCAGTTCCTGATGAATTCAAAAGTTAAAACAAGTTTGAATATTTTTTCTAATCTGTGGATGGAAAAAGCTTTCATTTCAAAGCATAAAAATAACAAAAGTAATCATAAAGGAAATACTGGATACTTTTAGTAGTAAAAACTTGTATAGAAAAATAAAATTAGAAGAAGCTAAAAGACTTAGTCATTTGTGGAAAAAAAATTCCCTTAAACCTTAAGAAAAACAATGGATAAAATGTGAGTAGGCAGTTTGAAAAAATATGGTTTATAAGTGTGTGAAAAAAGATTATTGACTCAGAAACTCAGTCACAGTGAGATGAAGTTAAATGGATTCCTGTTTGTAGACAAGGTGTATTGGAATGGATTCCATCAGTCCTTGTGAAAATGTAAATAGCTTATAGACATTTTCTAAGTCACATTGGCATTATGTTGCTGATCCATAGAAATTTCATACCTTCTCCCACTAGTTTATTCCTTGTCTCTGTTTATGTAGGAATGGAAGAAAGATTTTCTTTTTATTCTCCCCTTCTTTGTGCAGTGTTAGGAATTGAACTCCAGGCATTGACATGCTTTTAGGAAGTGCTCTACCACTGAGCTACATCCCTAGCAATAAAAATTTAAATAGTGATTGTGTGTTACTTTGTGGGATTGTGAGAAAAATTAGTTATGTATATATTCATATTTTTAAAAATGTACTTTTAATTGTGATAAATACACATAACAAAACTTACTATCATGAACATTTAGTGTATATAGCACAGTAGCATTAAATAAGTATGCATTGGCATGCCACTGATCTTTGGAACTTTTTATCTGGCAAATTGAAACTAGTCAGGAGAGGTGATGCACACCTGTAGTCCCTGTTACTTGGGAGGCTGAGGCAGGAGGATTATAAATTCAAGGCCAGTCTTAGCAACTAGCAAGACCCTGCCTCAAAATAAAAAAATTTAAATTTAAATGTCAGTGGTAGAGTGCTCCTGGGTTAAATCCCCAGTACCCCCTGCAAAAGCAAAACTAGCTTTTGAAATTTCAGTTAGTTTGTGTATGTTTTTGTTCTTAATAATTTCTGTTATTTTAGACCTCTCAAGCTGGATTGAAAGACAAAAAGATGGACCAACCACCCCAAGCCAAGAAGGCAAAAGTGAAGACCAGTACTGTGGACTTGCCAATTGAGAATCAGCTGTTGTGGCAGATAGATCGAGAGATGCTCAACTTGTACATTGAAAATGAGGTGGTTATTTACAGTCTCTATGAACAATGAGCTGATGAATTAATGTGACCATGGTGTTCAGATACTGTGTCTAGTGGCTCTATGCATTTTTTGTAGTTTGGATTTTGACAAAAAATTTCTGGATTTTTTTGGGTGTAAGGACAAGTTTAAGTAATACATCCTATGGTATACCAAAATTCTTTTATGGTGATATTAACATGATGTCTTTTTTGCTAAAAGCTCTGTTGGGAGATGCTTGATAATAATGTCTTTGGTTTGGGGGTGTATTGTTCAAATTGGGGAATCGAACATTTGTTCACTAGAGTTTGGAATGTTTGAGGTGGTGAGCCATGGAATTTTGTTAGTAGGAGAAATCACATAGCATTAATAGTCATACTGTTTGCTTATTTCTTCTGTTGTGAGTCAATGTGAAAACATGGCAGTTCTTGTTAAGATGAGTGATATGTGATATTTGGGATCCTGGAGCACATTTACTGAATTCATTGAGGTTTCTTATTATGCATCCCCTGGATCTCAGAAGAGTTTTATTTTATGAAATATTTAGCATTTATATAATGTGAATAAATTTGATTTTTATTGGTATTCCATAACAAAATATCAGAATATCTTGTGAGGGGATTGAACTGAAGGTTACTTTACCATAGACCTTTTTATTTGGAGACAGGGTCTCATGTAAATTGCTGTGACTGACTTCACACTTCCATTCGCTTGCTTCAGACACTGGGATTACAGGCATTTGCACTGTGCCTGGCTGAACCAGTTGTTTCTTAGTTTTCTTGTCTTGAATTGTTTTTCTTATATTTGTGGGGTATCTATATCTTAATATTTCTGTTGTTCTCTTTTTCTAAAGTCACCCACAAAACTCTCTTCTTTGATCTTCAAAATTTGTCATGGACTAGCCTTCCAGTTTCCTTTGGTTGGGGTGATCCACAGAGTTAAAAGGATTTGGAGAATAAGGGATCTCTTTTAAAAATTTATTAGTATTAAAGAGGAAATTGCCTCAGTTGTCTTAATATCTAATTTGTATTGTTCTCAGGGTAAGATGATCATGCAGGATAAACTGGAGAAGGAGCGGAATGATGCCAAGAATGCAGTAGAAGAATATGTATATGAAATGAGAGACAAGCTTAGTGGTGAATATGAGAAGTTTGTGAGTGAAGATGTAAGTGTCTGTTGGAGTGTGTTACTCTTTCTTCTAGGAACATCTTTAAATGTGTTAGAAGGGAATTCTGTATCTGTGTATGGTCAACAAAATTATTAAAATTGTTTTTTCCCCAGGGGTATATAGTTATATTTTGTATTTCTTTTATTATTATAGTATTTCTCAAAGATGAGCCTTTGTGCATCACTTCACACATTCTTTCATTCCACCCCCCTCTTTCTGCCCAGTATGGGGGATTGGACTCAGAAACGTTAATAGCTCTGAGCTTTTTATAATTTGAGACAGGTTCTCACTAAGTTGCTGAAGCAGACTTAGAAGCATGTGCCACCCACCTCACATCGTGCCCCCCACCTTTGGGGTACTGGAGATTGAACCCAAGTGCCCTGTACCTCATGAGGGCACCCAATCCCCCTATAATTTTTTTAATTTTGAAGCAGGGTCTTACCAAGTTCCTGAGACTGGTCCCAAACTTGAAATCTTCCTGCCTCAGCTTCCTGAATTGCTGGAATTATAGGTGTCCACCACTGTGCTTGGCTCTGTGACCCCTATATCTATGAAGCAAAAAGCATCTGCCAGCCTTATTTTTTTTCTGTGTACCCTATCTCCCTACTTTTTTACTTTTTAAAGCAACTGCCAGACATATCAATGTAGTTTGTGCCACTGGCGTTCCAACTGGTCTTTGATTGACCTAATTACAATTATTTTTAATCTGTAGGATCGTAACAGTTTTACCTTGAAACTAGAAGATACTGAAAATTGGTTATATGAAGATGGAGAAGACCAGCCAAAGCAAGTTTATGTAGATAAATTGACTGAATTAAAAGTAAGTGACTCTTGAGAGCAGAGGTTCCCTGAGCCTTTGGAGTGTTCAAGGAGGGTAGTTCAGAATGGGGAGGAGAGCAGAGGCTGAAAAAAACATTTTGAAGAATTCTACCCTTATGACTTAGGCTCATTATAATTCTTACTTGTCTAGCCTTATAGGAACAGAAGAATTTTTCTGAAAATTGAGTTTTGACTTTCAGTGTTTTATGGTGTTAGATAATTTAGTGCATTCTTGGTGTCAAGAGATACAAAGGCAAATAAGATATAGTCCCCATCCCAAAGGCACCTACTACGCCATTGTCACATATAATTTTGATTTTTTTTTTTTTTAATACCAGGAATTGAACTTTACCACTGATCTGCATTCCCAACTTTCTCCCCCACCTTTTTTTTTGTTTTTTATTTTGAGATAGAATCTCACTTAAGTTTCTGAGACTGGTCTCGAATTTGTGATCCTCCTGCCTCAACCTGCAATAGCTAGGACTACAGTGTGCACCAGTGTGCCTGGTGTACTTTTGATTCTGATAAAAGCAAAATGTCTGTTTTTGTATTTAAAGTAACTAATTGTTAAACCTTTGGTTTTTGAAATATAAAAAACTATTCAAAGTTGGAGACCTTTTGTTTGGAAAAGGATACAAATGCACAAGAAGGAACTTTGTTGGTTTTAGCTCTGGATTACTTGGTTTCTTGTGGAACTGGGCCATTACAATCACTCTTTTTAGTGAAATTGCTCAAGGACAGTGCCTGTAGTTTTATATCACTGTGGCAAGCATAGTCAGAGTGCACATGAGGTCCTGCCCATTGTTTTTTTTGTTCATTTTCTTTGTCTTCCTGGAGTGATGTCAAACACATGAAAGTAGAAACTAATAGCTTCAGCTCTTGGGGCCAGTGTTTTTCATCTGTTCTTCCACTCTCAGTTTTTTTGAAGCAAGTCCTCATGGTTTGGATTGTTTGATCCAGAAACATTTCAGTATGCATTAAAAAAAACAACCCCCCCCCCCCTCATTTTGTATCATTAGCACACCTAAAAAATTTCTTAAGATCACCACAATATTCCATTTTCAAGTGTTTCATTGTTTCATACATGATTATATTTTAGTTAGAATCAGGATCTAAATTGGTTGATACATTTTGCTGGTATGTCTCACAAATCTGGTTCTGTAGTTCTCCTTCCACTGTTCTTTTCCCTTATTTACTTAATGAAGAACTAGATCATTTGTCCTATAGAGCGCCCCCCACCCCCAATCTGGATTTCGCTGATTTGCATCTCCACAGTGGTATTTATATTATTTAGTAAATGATGGTTAGATCTAGAGGCTTCATCAGATTCAGATATTGCTTATTTTTAATTAAAAAAACATTATTTTTGGCAAGTAAACTTCCTATTTAGTGCGCATGTCTATTAGGAGGCAAGTAATTTTTGGTTGTTGCTCAACTGTGGTTTGATAATTAGGGCTCTGGTGACAAATTAAAGTTGACTCTACATGGGACAATGTTGAATATTTTTTCCTATCCAGTCTGAGGCAGCCTAATATTTCCAGTGGTGTGGAGAAACTTCTCTAACTTCTATATTTATATACATTTATACACAAGAATATACTTTAACTCATAATCAATGTTAGTCATAGTAGAAACAATACAACTCTGATAATTTAAGTTTCCCTATGAAAAATTTGTTTATTCTTTTTTTTAAGAATTTAGGTCAGCCTATTAAGACACGGTTTCAGGAATCTGAAGAAAGACCAAAATTATTTGAAGAACTAGGGAAACAGATTCAGCAGTATATGAAAGTAATCAGCTCTTTCAAAAACAAGGTATTCCCCCCCTTCTCTAATCTTACTTACCTTGGTAGAGTCACAGTTTGAGGTATTTTACTTGCCAACTTTTCTCTTGTTCTGAACTCTGATTTAATGATGTTTTCTTTCATTTTAGATGTCATGTGTAATGTTTCATAGAATCTTATTAAGAACCATAGGGTTTGCTGCTTCTCTTTAGTAGGTGGAATCTGGGCTTGAGAAGTATTGTTTAATTTCCTTTTCTTGGTGTGAAATGCATCTTCTGCATTAGACTTAAGATGCTCTGTCCTGGGGCTGGGGTTGTAGCTCAGTGGTAGAGTACTTGCCTCACACATGGGTAGCACTGGGATTGATCCTCAGCAACAATGAAAATAAATAAAACAAAAGGTATTTAAAAAAAGATGCTCTGTCCTGGTCTGAGAACACATCTGGATTGTGATTTTGTGTATTGGGCAGATGTATTATTTCAACATTAAACTTCTTAAAAGAGTTTTTGAGTACTGTATGATACACACTCCATAAATAGCTCATTGAGTCTGTATAGGTGGTTGTTCAACATTTATAAGTAACTTCCAACCCCTTTAAGCCTCACCTTCCTTAAGCAAGCCTCCAACTGAGATTTAGCTCAGAATCTGACTCCAAAATTTGCATTCTAACCTTACAGTATTCCAGCTTCTTCCATTTTTTAAATTACTTACTTGCACTTATTTATTTATTTTTATTTATTTATTTGGTACTGGGGATTTAACCCAGGGGCACTTCACCACTGAGTCACAACCCCAGCCCTATTTTGTATTTTATTTAAAGACAGGGTCTCACTGAGTTGCTTAGGGCCTCACTAAGTTGCTGAGGCTGGCTTTGAACTCGAGGTCCTCCTGCCTCAGCCTCCCAAGTGCTGGGATTATAGGCATGCGCCACTGTGCCCGGCTCTTATTTATTTTTGATGGTGGTAGGGGGTCAAATCCAGTGCTTCATGTGTGCCAGGCAAGCTGTTTCCACTGAGTTATATCCTTAGCCCTACCCTAGGTTTTTGATGTTTTGTCAGTGTAATAAACTTTAAAAGTGATACATTGAGCTGCTTTTTACAAAAATTTTTTTTTTTGCTTTGAAAGATCTCCTTTAAAAATTTATATTTTGTGTAGCTTGTCTAAACCTCAGCTTTCATTTCTAGTAAAGTGTAAATTTACATTGTAAAATTTTTTCAGAAGATTTTGCATAAAACATGCACCTGTTTTTATGTTAATGAAGCCTTTTAACTGCCTTCTTACAAATATTCTTGACTTTTCAAATATTTTTCCTGAAGGTTTAAACAATTCAGGTTCTGTTTTTTTTCTTGAATATTTACCGTCTACTGGGGCTAAATGTGCTTCATTTTTCAAAAGATGGTAACTTTTTTGAAAGATGGTGAAGAACTGGGCAGTATTTGGGAGGTGGGTATTATGTCTTGATACTTGTCTGACTTACCTGCTGATTGTAGGAGGACCAGTATGACCATTTGGATGCTGCTGATGTGGCAAAGGTAGAAAAGAGCACCAATGAGGCGATGGAGTGGATGAATAACAAGCTAAATCTGCAGAACAAGCAGAGTCTGACCATGGATCCCGTTGTCAAGACAAAAGAGATTGAAGCTAAAATTAAGGTAATTCATGACTTTAAATACTTACGTCTTCTCTTGTCAGCTTTGTTAGTATTAATAGTCCTCAAGTGACATTTGTCATCACATTTCAGCTCTTGGTTTGGGGATTGAGTAAGAAAGGGTGAATGTGGGTTTAGCATGTCATGTAAAATTTGGTAAGAAACCAGTTTTCTCTCTTCCATTCTAGGAGCTGACAAGTATGTGTAACCCTATAATTTCAAAGCCCAAACCCAAAGTGGAACCTCCAAAAGAGGAGCAAAAAAATGCAGAGCAGAATGGACCAGTGGATGGACAAGGAGATAGCCCAGGCCCTCAGGCTGCTGAGCAGGGTGCAGACACAGCTGTGCCTTTGGATTCAGACAAGAAGCTTCCTGAAATGGACATTGATTGATTCCAACACTTGTTTATATTAAAACAGACTATTATAAAGCTTTAAGTTGTCAACTTTGTTCTAAATATCAACTAGAGCAAGTGAATACTGGAGATTTCTTAGTCAGTTTTTAGGGAATTTGGGGTGGGGTGGGGGATATAGGTAATGTATGGAGCATTTTGACTTCTAAATAGTTAGATACAGAAATTAAGTGCATTGTATCTTTTTTCATAATGGTACTATTTAGAAGCCCAGTTAGTCTTACTGAGCTTATGCTTCACTCCTTTTATGTTTAATCATGCTTCAAAATAAGTTTGTTTTGGAAAGTTGAGCTGTAGCAAAAGCTATAACTAGCTATCAAGCTGGCTTTTCACTATGACGTTCATGGTAGGATCTCTAATTATGCTTCAAAAATCGGTTGTGGACATTGCCACAAAGACTTTCTGCCTGGTGTGGGGTTAGGGTGGGGGCCCCCTCTGTTCCTGAGCAGGCCAGAGCATGGTCTGGTGTGGATTAATGTAGGAGAGCAACAAAGGCACACTGATCTTCACCCTTCCCCTCCACCCCCAGCTTCACCCTCTTCCCTTCTTCCAAGGAAAGAACTCATATTGCAAATGGCATGTGCTGCTTTTGGGAATAGAGAGCCCCCTCACTGGGAGCAAGTTGTAAACAATTTTAGACTTGGAGGTGCTTCCTTAAAGTCTGTTCACTAACACTGTGAGCATCAAAGTCTAAATTTTCTCTTCAGAAGATGTACTGTTGGATATAGGCATGGTAAATTAAACTGAGGAATTGATCCTTGCTCATGATGGCATAAAGATTTGTATCCTGGCCTGTTTGTTCGAGATGTTCTGTGTAAATTTAAGGTATAGTTTGAACTCCTAGGACAAAGTTAAAAGTTATTTTTGGCTCATACATAATCAATTGTGTTAAGTGTTAATATCTGTCACGAACCTGCCAATTTGTATGTGTTAAACAGATGACAGATCATTGAAAAAAACCAAGATACACTGGATTGTACTGGATGAGTCTGAAACAAATGAGTGTTAAACAACGTGTCCAATGTTGGAGCAACACCTCCTTCAGCCAATGTCAGGAGCACCAAAGCATTCCTCTGTTCTTTGGGGACAGGGTGAATAGGAATGAGGCATTTTGGAAACTTCAAGGGGAGCCTGTATTCGAGGCCAGAGCTGGTTCCTCCTCTCTGTAAACTGTTACAAGCTTTGTTGGTTATGTTTTGTATCTTTGTAATAACTGATATTCTGTATAACAGAGTGCCTCTCTGTTAGTTTTGGCTTATGTTGTTAGAACCAAGACTATACCTTGCATAGTAGGAATAAATTTCTGTCCAGTCTCTGTGCAGAAAGGTTTTTAAGTGTTAGAGCTCTAAAGTGCTGTAGAGATGATTGTGTGGAGACGAGGGGGAAGTTCGCTTATGTTGATGTGTAAGCGTCCCTTACAGCACCAGGACTCTTGTTCCTAAGGACACTGGAGCCCTATTCCTAAGCTATGTTTTCTCCCTGACCTGCTGCAAGAGTTCCAGCTGACCTGCTGTAAGGCTAGTAGCTGTTTGAAATGCTGGTGCAGGATTTCAGCTCTGATGCAATTCAGTCCTTAATGGCCATTTCTTTTAAACATTGTGTGTGTGTGTGGGAAGGGTTTGGGTGTTGGGATGGGGATGAATTTGAAGTTTAAAACTAGGAATAGGATGTTATGGTCTGCTTGCTCTATGTTTAGACAGGCTTTAAGACCAATTTGATTTACATGGAGGCAGGCCAGAGAGTGGTAATTGATAACTGTGCAGACAAGCATTTTCCAGGTTGCATTATCCAAATTTGTTAAATTCTTAAGTCACGTTCTTACACTGAGAAAAACATTCAGTAAACATGAGACAAGTTTAGGGAAAAAACTAATAAAAGAAAACTGTCTTACACTCAAAGGAATGGTTTTCTTAATTTCATAATGCAGGCTGCTCTGTGTGTGTGTGCATGTGCTCCTATGTGTGTATCTGAGTTTAAAAAACAACTCTTGAGCCAGAGGCCTCTTGGCTGAATTCCAGTTAACTTCTCTTGGAGACCTCTGCCCTGAAGAGTTAACAGTCAAGGCATCACCTACTGGGAGATGAGAAGTTGCTTCTTTTCAGTTCTCAGTTCTCCCAGTTGTCACGCAGTTCCTATGATACAGGAATGTCTATCTTGCCCCTGCAAGTAGACCTTATTTGAGGATTTTTGACAATAGCAGAAGGTAGATGATGGTGCATTAAGGTAAGTGCTAGGACTGATAGAGAACCTGCCCAAAGAGAAAGTGCTAGCCCAGAATCCTGGTGACTGTTGTGTGCCACTGGGTGTGCGTGCGTGTGGGCTGTGTTGGTGTTGGGCGGGGGGTATTTGGTGTGGAAAGGGGATGTAGCCACTAGAAGAGAACCTGACTGCATAAGTCATGGGCCATAGATGAGAAGGGGTCAGGTGCCATATTCCATGGAATCAGGTCCTTTAAACTGTCCTGGTTCTATAGTTGCACTAGGAGCAACTGACCCATCCAGGCCTGTTCCAGTCATGTGCTTTAAGAAACCTGTCTGGCAGGTATGGTTTCCTTCTGAAACTCTCCTTTGAAAAGATCAGTCCTTGGTAGAGTGAGTGGGAAACCTGCGTCAAGCCAGCTAGTGGTGAGTGGAGCAAAGCTGTCATGGGAGGAGTGGCACCAGTGTCTGCATGGTGCTGTGGAAGAGAATGTTGGGGGCAAAGCCAGGCCTGGCATGAAGTTACACAGTGGGATCACTGAAGCTCACTGTGTATGACTGAGAGGGGTTGGTGAGTATTCATGCAGAGGTACTGGACAGGTTGCTTGTGAAGGACTTTTTAAGTATGAAAATTGGCTTTGGGGGAGGTGGTGGAAAGGACAGATTTGAATTCTGGAGGTCAGTGGGACTGTTCAGATCTTTAAATAGGAGTAGTGTGTAGAAGGGGTAGAAGGAGATAGGCTCAGGAAATTTGGTGGCGTGGGCTTCCACAATAGTCCACATTTGAGGGGACAAGCCAAACAAATGGGAAAAAGGTGTATTTGGAAGAGGGAATATGTAAGCCCAGCTCCCACTCAGCTGATAGAAGATGAATAGTTATCTGGGGGTAGTGGAGAGGCAATAGGAGACTGACTTTAGGGATCTGATGGCTTTTTTGGTTTTTTTTTTTTTTTTTTTTTTTTTTGGTGGTGCTGGGAATTGAACCCTGGGCCTCATGCATACCAGACAAACACTACCATTGAGCTATACCTTCTGCATGTTTTTTTCCTTTACCTTGGCAGACAGTATATTGGATGTACCTTAATAATTTTAAGTGGTTTTAACAGGGGTTCATTGAATTTTTACACAAGGAATGTAGGTTATAAAAGTGCACAGCCACCCATGTTTGGAAATAACATGAAATACATTTTCCACAGAAAGCCAGAAGGATGCTTCCAAATGAAGTGATGTCCTCTTCAGGGTTGGATTGTGTGTGGTTTCTGATTGTATGTTCTTGCTGCTGTATGTTTTCTAAGATTAACAAGCATTTAGAAATTTTATAATTTTGAAAAATTAGTGTAGGGACTGGGGATGTAGCTCAGTGGTAGAGGGCTTGCCTTGCATTCATTAGGCCCTGGGTCTAGTCCCCAGCACTGTGAAAAAATAAAATTGGTTTATAAAGAATAACTGAGGTTTCAAACCTGGAATAAAAGATGTGATGGGGCGCTTTAAGTCTATAGGGGCTATGGGACATTGGGGGTAGTTTGGATGAGATTGAGGAGTTGAATAGGATGGAGATGAAAGATACTGAAGCTCCAGGTGGGTGTGGAAGGTAACCTCAGGGCTGGAACTATGCTCCTGGTTTAGGGAATGGAATGTGTTTGTATATGTTAGAAAGAGGAAGTTGTAGCTTTGAGGGGAGAAGGAACTGCAGAGTGTAAGACATGGGAGGACAGGAGGTTGAGACAGCAGAGTGGCAGAGGCCAGCAGGGTTAGATACTGAGGGAGTGGTTTCAGAAGGGTTGGAGTTGGGTGGACTTAAAGGGTTTGAGGTGAGCGTAAAGCTACCTGAACTGGACAAGAAGCTTGATCTGTTGGAAATGGGGAACCAGTTTGAGGTAGTATCCTGTGCTCAAAGTTCTGTGTACATAGGGATAGTTACCACTAGTTATCTGAAGACTATTTGAATCAGTCTTACAGTGCCATCCCTGGATGACTCTTGCCTAGGGCATCCCTGGGACCGACCTTCAAGTCTGGAATGAGCCTGTCCTCTTATGGGGAGCTCAAGAAGTGTAGAAATGAGTGACTTTTTTTTTTTTTTTTTAAATGGTTCTGAGGATTGAGTCTGCTCCACCGCTAAGCTGCATTCCTAGCCCTTTCTATTGTTGAGACAGGGCCTTGCTAAGTTGCACAGGCTGGCCTTGAATTTGGGATCAGTCTGCTGCCTCAGTTGCTGGGACTACAGATGAGTGCCACTGTACCTGGCTAGTAAATCATTTTTTTTTTTCCTTTTGACAATGGTATTGAGCCCAGAGGTGCTGCTGAGCTATATCCCCAGTCCTTTTTATTTTTTTATTTTGAGGCAGGGTCTCACTAAGTTGCTTAGGATCTCTATAAATTGCTGAGACTGGCCTCAAATTTTTGATCTTGCCTCAGCCTCCTGAGTTCTGGATTACAGGTGTGCATCACCACACCCAGCTGGTAAGTGACTTCTTAAGAATCAGTACAAGAGGCAAAATAAACAAGATGCCCAATTAGGAGCAACACATCCGGGAGAATAAAGGAAGGTGTTTGTTTTAGGGGGATTAGGGAAGGGAAAGCCTCCAAAAATATTAAAGTGGGGAGGTTTCTAGGACTTGAGTGAGGTAGGTGAGCTGCATGGGATAGGTCTTGAAAAATGGAGAGGCCCCAGGTAGTGGTCAGGGAAGCCTCTGGATGGGTGAAAGGCCTTTCCTCTGACTGGTCTTGAGTCTCTACATAATGCTTTACTGACTTGCCCAATATATGTGGGCAAGTTCTAGGTTAATCCTGATCCTTAGTTCAGTCTTGGTACTTCCTGGCGGGTCAGGGCAAATAGAGGATGTTTACTTATAACCCTTCAGTGGAATTTGCAAGGTTGAAGCCTAAAACACAGTAAATAAGAGAATATAGAAAGCTGTGTTTGTCTTGGACCTTTGTTGTGTCCAGGCTTACATTCTTTGAGGGCCAGATGGACTATTAGATTTGAAGTCCTAAATCAATGGAGGGAGAGAGAACACTTAAACTGCTTTTCTTATCACAAGTTAGCAGGCCTTTACCCACCACATGCTGAAGGTCTTACATTAATTGCTTTTTTCTACATGTAATTTGAAACTTTGAAATACACAGGCCTATTACTTCGATTAAACTTGGCTAATGCTTGGGGAAGAAAAAGCTGGAAACATTTGGAAGACCCAGTGGCTCAGCTTCCAAGATGTAAATCTCAGCAAGGTATCATGAGGATGAGCTGGATGAATAGATGGGCCAGAAAACAGTGGTCCCGATGATAGGGTATCCATGTCAGTGGGGAGGTTTCTAGGACCTGAGTGAGGTAAGTGAGCTGCATGGGATAGGTCTTGCAAAATGGAGAGGGCCCAGGTAGTGGTCAGGGAAGCCTCTGGATGGGTGAAAGGCCTTTCCTCTGTGAGAGTCTCTACATTCCACAACTGCAAAGTGGACTCCACCTTGTTTCCAGCTGCCTTCCTGCAGCCTGCATGAAACATGAAATGGGGAAGGCACTCAGTGAATACTGGAATGCAGAAATGCAGTATTTTCAGTGAGGAAAAGTCAGAACATTAGAATTCTTGAAATTATCTTGTCCAACCCTCTACCATCTGGATGAGGCAATGGCCAAAAGTGGTGAACATCACAATGTTCGTAGATGGCAGAACCAGGAATCCTCATGCCAGCAGATTTCTGAGCGTAAACTTTTTGGAAAGTTGTGTGGCTAGAATATGGGACTTTGACTTTCCAAAAATTTGCCCTGAATATAGCATTATAGTAGTCCTCACTTTTCTGGGGGTTGGGGGGTGTGTTCTAAGACCCAGTGGTTGCGTGAAATCATGGATAGTACTAAACCCTATATGTGTCTTCCTGTACATACGTACCTGTGATAAAATTTACAGAGACAGGAAGAGATTAACAATGATACCCAGACAGTTGATCTCACAACCAGATGGCCACTGTGTGATGTGCAGGTAGTCTTTACAGCATACATAAGGTAGGCCAAGGGATGAGTCAGATTCCAGGCAGGATTGAATATGACAGTGTGAGATTTCACCACGCTACTCAGAATGGTGTGCAATTTAAAACATTTCTGGAATTTTCCACTTAATATTTTGAGACCATGCTTGACTGTGGGTAACTGAAGCCATGGAAGGTGAACAGTGGGTAAGGAGGTCTATTGTACTTGTTCTCTAAGAATCTGATGTCCCCCTTCCAGCCAGTTGTGATTTGGTCTTTGGTGAGCTGCAGTATTGATGCTGCCACTTGGGGGCGTCATCACTCTTCCTTTGCCATGGTGGCTGGCCTGCATGTCAGAATCAGGGAGTAGTTCAGACTTCATGAGGAGCCCCAGAAGTTTGGAGAACAAGACAACCACTTTATCTCCTTCAGGGTGGCTAAAGGCAAAATAGATGGGACTTAACAGACCTCGAGCTAGAAAAGTGTGTGTTTGCTTCTAGCCCCTTAGGCCCTTACCACCCAAAGTGTGGCATCACTGGTTATAAAAAAATGACTTCAGACATTTGATAGACACCCACCCCAGTGCTTCTGAAACTCACCAGTGATCTTGTTAAAATGTGGTTCTGTTCCAGGAGGTCCAAGTGGGACCTGGGAGTACACAGGGCCCACAAGTGCCTGGGGATTGATGATGATGGACTCCATTTTGATGTGAAAAGACAACCTCTATGATCCCCAGTTTCTCCATGTAGAGAATTGGGACAGCACCAGATGATGGATGTGGGAGTTGAAACTAGCCCTTTGAAGTGCAAGGAGTGACTGACTGAGGCATAAGGAACTGACTTATCACAACTTCCAGGGCTTCTGAAGAAACTTCTTTCTTGTCCTCACCAGGCCAGGAGCCTGGGCTCTGGAGGAACAGTGTTGAAGGAGCAGGGATGGACCACCTTATCCCTTGTGCATGGTCACTAGCCCCTGGATCTCGAGGGAGTGTGCTTCTAGCCTCTGGACTAACACATGAATTTGTCCCACCTAGTGCTGGAGGTCCTACTATTCCTTGTGAGTCAGGTGTGATTCCATTAGTGCCAGTGGGGGCCAGTGACAAGATCTGTACAGGATAGGAGCCTCTAGATGTAAATGGAGATTCCCAGAAGGCAGCTGGTGCAGACGAAGAGGAGCAGCTTTGGGACTCCCAGGTTAGATGGGAGCCTCCAGATGCCCAGTTTGGTTTCCTTTACTGGCCTCATGGAAGAGAGCCCAGGTCTGAATGACAGGAAAGAGACAAGATTTCCTGGTATATGGGGGTTTGCAGGTCTTCTCCACAACCCTTCCCCATCCATTTAAAAAGGACTGCCTTCTGGCATGGATCACTCTCTGAAAGTTCTGTCTTGACTAGCCTGTTTTCCAGGTCCCCTGTAATGCTAAATCAGGAGAATGGGCAGAAGAGACAAAACCTGAGAGGCAGGGGCAAAAGGGGTGGGAGGAATCTCCTTATGCTCAGCTTCCAGGCCCTCCTTTTCAAACTGGAAGGCAGCTCTGTGGTGTGGAGGAGTCCTCACAGTCTTCCATGTTCCCAGATAAGACATCCATATTGAACAATTTTCATTAAACCAGATTCAGCATTTTCAGCCTGCTCCATATAGCTTTTAAGGACATTTTAAAAAGAAGCCCTAAATTGCAGGTGACTCACAAACAGTACTTTCTGTTAATGAAATTGCTTCCTGTTCATTTGAGTTTTCAAAATAAGTGGCTCCTGACAATCTGACATGGCTGTGATGGTACCCCCTTGACCCACAATGGGTGGCTGGTGCCAGCCTTTGCCAAGGAGCTGAGGACTTTCTGGCCTAAGTGCAATCATCAGAAGAGATCTGCTGGTTATGATAGATGGAGAGCCTGAGTCACTTGTTGGTTTGTCTCTTCCATAAACATTCTCTGAACAACCATGGGGGTCTGCTTTGACCTGGTGAGTCAGGTGTCAACAGGACCCACAGCTATCTTCCTGCAGCTCTAGTCTAGTGGGGCCTACAAATAAGTAGATAATTAACTATCATCACAGAGGGAGCTGTGGAGAGGCCTGGGGAAGGGAGCCAGGAGATGTGAAGTAAAGGATGCCTGAGAGAGTAAAGAGAGGGTTTTGGGAGGAGCTGGGGACAGCTCAACCAGGCATATGGGGAGTGCCCAATAGCTCAGGGAGGAAAGTTCAGGGCAAAGAACGGCTGGAGATGAAGCTGACAAATGCTGGCTAGGGTCCACAGCTTAGAGACTATCAATGTGTGGAGCCACAGAAAGCACCTCCCCTTGCCATTTCTTTACAGGGGGGTAGAAGGTGTTGCTCTTGGGAAAGGAGCCTCTGGAATCAAGATGATGAACCTTATCAGAGATAGGAGTGGTGGTAAGCAAAGCTAGGTTACAGGAGGGGCCGTGGGATCCTGAAGAGGGTCTATAAAGCAAGGAGGAATCTGACCTGGTGATATGGGAGGTAAGAGGAAGCTTCCCTTCTTGCTCTGGTTCCTGCAGCTCAAAGACAATGGAGTGTGTGCATGGAGAGAGCTGACCTCCAAGCTGCAATGACTTGTCCCCAGGCTTCTATGCTGGGGGGCACTGCTGTCTGAGTGTGGCATTCTTGACTAGACAGAATTCAGTGCCAGCTAATCCAGTAGGTGTAGCACAACCTGTAGGCTGCCTGTGGCTGTAGGGCCTGGCTTCAGGGCTGTGTTTTCCTGGTGCCCTTTGCACGGCAGAGTAGGTAAGTCATCCATGTAAGTCACATCCCAGGGGAGGCCTGAAATACTTGGGGAAGGAATTCCTGGGGCTCAGAATGCTTGTATCTTTAACACTGAGACAAAGGGCTCACATTTGTATCTGAAACAAGGGTCTTGATATTTTGAGGGCTTTGGTAAGCCATAATGAGTTTTCAAGCTAGGACACAGTAAGTGTGGTCTGGTTTGCATTGCAGTGGAACCTGTCTTTGTAGGAAGGGATAAGAGGAGGCAGGTTGGCAGCTGGAGGCTGGGGAAGAGTTGAGGCCCAGTGGGTAGTTGGCTCTGGGGTCAGAGGCCAGGGCCTTATCTTTGGGATAGAGTGATCCTGAACCAGGGGACTCACTGCATAAGGGAAGGGGCAAGGAGAGTGGCCAGGGCTTATGGTCAGGTTTCTGTGGTCAAATGGGGGCTCCCATGTACAATGGGTAGAATCAGAGGAGTCTGCTTTTTAGGATCTATAACATTTCATATGGGGTGGCAGGGCCATGTGGGCTCAGAGCTCAGTGGTGTCTGAGACTAAACTTGTTCAACAGATCTATTATCTATTTCTATCATTATCATCTATCTATCTATCTTTCTAATCTATCTATTCATATATTTATTTTTGTGGTACTCTAGATATAACCCAGGGGTGTTCCACCACTGAGCTAAATTCCCAGCCCTTTTGAATTTTTATTTTGAGACAGGATCTCACTATTTGCCCAGGCTAGCCTTGAATCAGTGATCCTCCTGCCTCAGCCTCCTGAGTTGCTGGGATTACAGGTGTTCTTTACCACATCTAATTTAGCCTCCTTAATTTCTAACTTCCTGCTACAAAATAGGATTGGGGTTAAGATTTCTCTGAGGAGATGATGCTCACTCAGTAGCAGAGATTAGGGTCCCTCACAGGCTCCCTGACAAAGCTGTCCTGTCACCTTTTCTCTAAAGGTGACATCTGGGATGGTTGAGAAGGCAGTCCAGGTGGGGTCAGGGCCCTGATCCATAGGCTATTGTTCTGGGTAAGGGGACACACAGTCTTCTTTCTGTTGAGTCACCTGTGTGTTTTCTGTTTAGTCCTCTCTTTTTGTTCCTAGAGGACCTACATTTGCTAGCCATGGTGATTTTCTCTTCCTGGTGATAATGTGGATTGACATCCTCACTTCCTTGTCATGCTGGGATCTTGGGGACAGGTTAGGCCTTGCTTTTAAGGAGCTTTTGTGCAGACTCTGGTGATGTCTCCTTCATGCCATTGTCTTCGGCCTTTTTCTTACTTCTTTGGCAGACATGCGGGTGATTAAACTTTCTTTTCTCTTCAGGCCTGTATGTTACAATGGCCCAGTTTCCCATACCTGGAATTATGTGAACTGCTTGCTGGGGACTTTCCTGAGCTCTGGAAGTGGACTCTTATGTTAGGGGAGACCTGCCGCTGCCCTGGACCTTCCATGGACCAAGGGCAAAGCTGTGCTTCGGCTTTGTCTGATTGATTGTCGGACACAGTTTTCCAGCACTGGCAAGCGTGCTGGTTTCCTAAGGTTGCTATGACAAAGTATGACAAACTGTGCAGCTTAAGCAACAGAGATTCATCCTCTCATGGTCCTGGAGGCCAGAAGTCTGCAAGTTGTCAGCAGGGTTGTCTCCTCTGAGGGCTGTGAGGGAGAGCCAGCTCCAGGTCCCTCTCCTGGCTACAGGAGGCCTCGGGGCATTTCTTGTCTTAGAGAAGGCCATCTCCGTGTGTCTCCACATTGTCTTTTCTCTGTCCATGTCCTGTGTGCATATTTCTGCTTTTTTTTTTATAGGAACACCAGTCATGTGGATTAGGGCCTGCCCTAATGACCTATTTTAACTTGTTTAAATCTAAAGACCCTATTTCCAAATAAGGTCCCATTCTGAGGTACTGGGGAAAGGACTTTGACACTTTTTATTTTTTTTGAGGGACACAATCCATTACAGGCCCTTTGGTGAGCTGGTTTCTCAGGGACTTTCAGGACACACACAGGAACGTCTTTGGTCCTGAGGACAGATGCCAAGGCACTGCTGTTCAGAATTCTGGGGGCAAGCTCCACATTGCCAGGTTCCCTTCTCTGTGTCTCCCTCTGCATCCCTTAATTCCTCTGTGCATAGTTGTAGGGAGCAGGGCTATTGCCCAACCCTGAAGGTCGCCTTGTGGGTGGCCTGGAAAGTTCCAGAGAACCAAGTATAACCTTGTATGCAAATCACATCCAAATGTGCATGAACCCATCTTACCTTCCCATCTGACCTTGTAAATGGGCTCAGACACAGGCTGATTTGAGTTCCAGAAGGCGGGGAGGGGCTTAATTTGCTAATTTGCATCACCTGAAGTATAAACTCTGAGGACAGGAGTTGGTGACTCCCTGGACCCTTACCCTCAGGACCAGGGTAAGCAGGGATGGCCTGTCTTCTGCTGCACATGGTGTGGAGACAAAGAATGCCTGCAAGCTGCTCACTGGAATTGTGGAGTAATTACCAGGACATCAACTCTGAATTGTAGCCTCGGCTTCAGGAACGTGGGACAAAATGGCAGCAACTGAATTTCTGATGTAGATCTTGCTGCATTTAACATTTATGAGTGGCAATAAAAAGGAAGGTTGGAATTGTAACTGCAGTGCCCAAGTACAAGCCATAATTTTACACACTCAAACATCTGTTTTAAGATCACAGCAGAGAGTGCTGAGTAATTGGCTCCCTTTTGTCCTGGGCCCATCAGTTAGGCCCCATCAACTTTATTATAAATTCTCAGGGATTTATTAGTAAACAACATTTGGGGACCTGATGCTGCCACTCTGCAGCCAGGAAACAGGAAGTGTCTGGGTTTGAGGCTGTCTCTTTGTGCTTCCTTAGGCAACCAGAGAATGGATAGCAGGAAGTGAGGACTTTGCAAGAAGCCCCTGGAGCAGGAGGCAAGGGAAAAAAGTCAGTGCCAATCCCTGGGTCGGCTGTGACGGGGATTCCCAAGGTTGATCCTTCGGAGAGTTGGGGTGCAGAAATATCTGCTGGAGCCTGAGGCTGACACGTGTGTGACTGACTGTGGGGCAGGGCAGTTTTCTGTGCCTCAGGTTCCTCGTCTGTAAAATAGAGCTGCTAATTGTCCCATCTCTTGGGCAAATTTGAAGATTAACGAGAACACATGTGAGGGCTCTGCACTGCGTGGGCACCCAGAGAGACCTGAGTGGGAGATTAGGATGAGGGAAGTGTAGGGCGAGACTTGGACCTGGCAGCTGGGGGAGCAGATGGTTGTCCATAGGAGCACCAGGGGGCTGGTGGGGACACAGAGCTGCCTCACCCTCAGTTCCAGATGGCCTCCTTCCTCATGGCAGCTGTGGGCTGTCAGGAGGGGAAGTCTCTGGCTGCACCCTGCCATCTGGGCTGGGAGAGTGTGCAGTGTCCCTTCTCTGTATGGTCCCTGTTAGCCCTTCTGGTCCTCAGGCTAGCCCTCATGTTGTCATGGTTTCCCCTTGTCCTGTGTCAGACCCCTTATCTGTCTGGAGGGCAGGGGTGCTGTGGTGACTATGGGGGACCCTTAGGAGTTGGTGTTCCTCCTCAGTCTCCTTAAGGTGGCGTTCTGGCTATGCTTCCTGGCTATAGTCATGTGGTGGGATGTTCCCTAAGATGTGGGGATCATGGGAACCCAATAGGTCTGCAGTCCTGAGTTGCAGGACCTGGGAAAAGGAAGTACCTGACTTGAGGCCTGTCTTTGGGTCCTGTGGCCTTGGCACAGCCTGTCTGGAGCAGCTGGGGCAGGAGCAGTTCCTTGTGGGGGTACATATCCCAGTGGGGCTGCTTTCAGCCTGTGTTAGAACCAGGCTCAGCTTTCCTCATGGGGACTGGAAGTTCCAATCTGGCCTCATGGGGCAGGGGAGGTGGGGGGCAGGATGCTGAGGAAGACTGGTTGGTCTTCCCAGAGCTGCCAAGGGTAGTGGATTCTCAGCAGTGGACACACAGTTTGGGCATGTAGCTTAGACAACCCAAGCCCAAGTGCCTTCTCACCTGTGACCTGGTCCTGGAGCCTGTAATTAACTTTGAACCTTTGCTTCCTGACTCATGAACTGGGAAGTAATAACTAAATCTACCTGCAAGGATTCAACAAGGTGATGTATGACCAGTGCTTAGCATTATTTCTTACACCTGGTGAGGACTAGATTCTTACTCAGCATGTTTAATGGAGCACTGGCATTCAGTGAGAGATAAACCCACTCTGGGTCCTTTGTGTAAAGGGGACCTCTTAATGAGACATAAAGAATACAGCCTCTGAAGGCAGCCAGGGCCCATACCAATTCTGTCTCCACCACCTGTGGGACCTTGGGGACACTACTTATCTTCCCTGGGGCTTCCTTTCCTTTTCTGTAAAATGGGCATAAGAACATTACCTATCTTATAGGGTTATTACAGAGATTAAATGAAGCATATTCATAATTAAATGAAGATTGAATGACATTCAATGTAGATTTTATTATTCTTATTCACATTTGAGGGAATAAGTTTTTTTCTGCATCCTCTACCCCCAGATGTCCCTGGCCCTATGCTTGGCTACTTGCAGAGGGGACAAATAGGGAGACATACCCCATCAGTATTTGGCACATGTAGTGAGGAGCTGAGGCCAGAACACTCACTGTCCCCCATGTCCCCATGGTCGGCATACATCCACACCATCTTTTCATCCTCTGGCCCCATCTCCATGCTGTCCATGAAAGCCTCCAATCTCATGGCACAGCTCAAAATGCTAGTGGGATTAGCATAGGAAATTAGTACCAGAGAGGCCAGCTTGGCAGGCAATTGGATGAAATTATCTGCCAGCTAGATTCAGAGGTGCCCTCGAAGGCAGCTGGAGCTCTGGCCTCACCCAACCTATGTGTCCTACCCCTCACTGGAGGTGGGTCCACTGCCCACCCTTCGTCATTGACACCCTGGGAGTGGCTGCCCTGGGGGCTCCCAGCACCTTCCTGTTGGAGAGGAGAACTGGGAGGGCTGTGTTTTCCAACACTGAGGCCTTTTCTTATGGGATCTCCTCAGGCCGCCAGACCTGCCAGAACCTCCCTGGGGGATGAGGGACAGGTGACTCAGTGTCTGAGGTCTTGGCCTAGCTGCTTCCCCCAGAGTGATTCAGCATGCATCATTGCTCTGATTCCCAGCACCAGTGCTTCCTCTGCACATGGAACCAAGCCTCCCTCTCCATCAAGGGGATCTGGGCGTACCTCCTCCTCCCCTGACTGTAGCCACCCCAGTGCCTTCTGTTCCTTGAACACGCCCATGCTTGGTTATGTGCCAGAATGTGTTACAGTTTCTGCTGCCTGGAAAGCTTCTCCCTGTCCTCTCATGTCTCTATGGCTCCCTCTTTGACTTCCTTCAGGTGTCTATTCCTCCTTAAAAAGGTCTTCCCTGAGCTAAAAGAGCCTCCATCAATTGCTCTTCCCTACCACCCTGTTTGTTTCACAGGTTTTATCCACAAGAGATATAGAGGGAGGGGGTTAAGAAAAAGGTCTTTGTACAGAAAGACAAGAACCACATGGTCTCACTTATGTAGAATCTAAAAAAGTTGCTCTCCTAGAAGTGGAGAGTAGAATGGAGGTTATTGGGGGCAAGGATTGGGAAAGATGGACCAATGGGTACTAAGTTACTGTTTTTTTAAAAAAACAAACATAAAGGACTTAAAACCAGGCATATCTGGGAGGGGTGTTCTTGATTCCCCTATTTACTGACTGTGTGACTTCTGGTAAGTCATTTAACCCCTCTGTGCCTGATGTGTAAATGGAAACAATAGAACTTTCCTTAAAGAATTTGGCAAGTTTATACACGTACATTTCTAAGAAGGGTGCTGCCAAAAGGTCAGGGCTGTTATTACTATTCCCATCACATCTGTACTTCTCATTTTCTGCATAGCTACTAGACTGTACCTTCCAGGAGGGCAGGGGCCTGTCTTTCATTGCTGTACTCCAGCGCCTTTCACATGTCTGGGTTGTCAAGGGTGCTCAGCAAATGCTTGCTGTCTACACCAATGGTGGGGGAACTGTCAGAGACCTCAGTTGCCAAGTGCTTGTCTTGGGGTCCAAACTTGGCTCATTCCACCCTGGTGCTCCTAGGCCAAAGTATTTCAAGTTATTTTAACTCAATCATTGGTTCCATTCGATATCTTTCCTCAGTAAAATAATCTATTGAACAAAAGGGTGTCCTTCCTGCCCACTCAGACTTGGCACTGAGCTCTGCTGTGGCAGGACAGTGTCACGGTCATCAGTAGTGAAGGTGAGATGGGGTGGGGCAGGAGTCAGCCTTGACCTTCCCTTGATGCGCCAGGGATTACCTGTCACCACTATAGCCCTGTAGTGATGCTGGGGGTGCGGGGAGCACTGTGGGCCACAACTTGCTGTTGTACTGTGGGTACTCAGATTTCCATGGAGAGTCTGGTAAAAGGCCTCTTCTTTCCCCTGGTGTCCACTCCAGCCTAGCCTGGTTCTCCAACCTTGGGGAATGAGTGGGGTGAGGCTCTTTGGCAAACTTGAAGGGAGTTTTGGGGAGTGGTCCCCTGTCCAGTTTTTCTGAGGGGCAAATGGGAGAAGGAGTTGGCCAGTCATGCCCTCTGGGGGGCCTGATCCATGTGGGGAGAACATTAGGAGGTGCTGGCATCTGCCTCCTGGGCAGGAGGTGAGCCAGGTGACGAATCCCAACCTGGCTTCCCCATCTTAGATGGTTCACATAATTTCTCAGAGCCTCAGTCTTGAGTGTTAAGTGGATATAGAAATTCTGTGTTGTCCTCCCTGGGTCTTCCTGGCCTGGCCTGCAACTGTCAAAAGACACCATTCACACTTCTCAGTACCCATTATGAACTTGACTTTGTTTCTGCATTCTTGAGCATAAAGTCCAAAGGCCGGGAACTTGAATCACACCTGGTTAGGAGCCTGGGACTGTGAGGTACAGGCCTTCTCCCTTCCCTGTCCCCAGCCCCCATACTCTGAACCAAGTGTCCATGAGGCTGAGGTGCTACTGGCCAACGTCCAAGTGTCCTCGTTACTAATGGGGCCGCAGCCTCATTTGTCTGATTTATGCTTAATATTCTGCTGGTTTATACCTTTTCTCAGCAATTTAATAATGATCCATAAACCTGTCTCCTTGGACTTAGATTTGGAAGGTCTGTGTCTCTGGGGACCACTTTGGTTTTACAGAGTTTTTAGAATTTTTTAGAATAACCGAGGGATCTAGCCTGTATTCTGGCTAGCACACATTTGCATGTGTTTTTCTGATTCTCAGTTCCATGAAGAGCCAGGTCCCTGTATGTCCTTCCTAAATATTTTGTGATTCCTTTGTAGGTTTACAAACAGTGTAGCCTAAAGGTTACACCTGTGACAGTACTGGGATGTATGTCCCCAAGTCTATGGATAAGTGACCCTGAGCCATTGTATTAGCCTATGTTCTCCAGAGAGACAGAACCAATAGGATATAGACACATCTCAGAGGGGAATTTTTAGGGGCCTTGCCCAGGTGATTATGGAGGCCGGAAGAGTCAGGTCAGGCTGTAGAGCCAGGGAAGTTGGTGGCGTGGCTCGGTCCAAGTCTAAAGACCTCAGAACCGTGTGTGGAAGCCAGTGTTGTAACTCTCTGAGGACAAAGGCCTGAGAACGAGGGAGCAGCAGGTGCAAGGCTGGAAAACCTGGAGTTCCAATGTCCCAGGGTGGGAGAAAAGGGGTGCCCCAGCTCCAGGGGATAGAGACAGGGAGAGGGAGAGGGAGAGGGAGATGGAGAAAGAGAGGGAGAGAATGAGTGAACTTTGCTTTCCTTTGTCTTTTTGCTTTATCTGGGCTGACAGGGTGCTCACCCATGGTGGGTGAGGGAGGACCTTCCTTACTAAGTCCATTGATTCAAATACCTATCTCTTCTGGAAACCTCCTCTCAGAAACACCCAGAAATGATGCTTCACCAGCTATCTGGGTCTCCCTTAATCCAATCAGGTTAACACCTGTGATTACCCATCACAGACATCCATACTTCTCACTCAGGAGGGAAAAATGGTCTCCAGGGTCAGTCTTGGGCCATTGGGGGCTGCCTGAGCATATAGAGCGCACATGCTGCCTTTGAGTATCTATAAGCATTAAAACACTGATTGTGCTGGTGTGGTGGCACAGGCCTGGGGGATGGAATAGGGGGGGATATCCAAGAGGATAGCTTAAGACTCAGCAGGTTGAGGCAGGAGGATGACAAGTTCAAGGCCAGCCTCAGAAATTTAGCAAGACCCTGTCTCAAAATAGAAAATATAAAAGGCTGTGGATGTAGCTCAGTGGGAAAGCTACCAGTACCAAAACAAATAATAAAAACCAAACCACCCTGATCTTGTTCTTAGTATATAGTCAATACTTTTTTCTTCATTGAGATGAATGATGAGCAAAAGAACATTGCCTTGTTGGGGTGCAGATTCCAGTGGGGATAGACATTAATAGCCACACCTATGAAAGCGCAAACTATGGTGAGAGCTGAGAAGGAATACCTCCCTCCACGGGAGCCATGTTAAGTGGAGAAACCGCAGAATAACCTTGTGTTAATTAAGCAAGTAGCATGGGGTGGGCATGTGGGTGAGGGACAGAAAGGACACAGACAACCAGGTCTCCATCCTGCCAAGAGGCTTGGTGGTTTTCTCCGGGGAGGAGGGACCATGAAGCAGTTTGCATCTGCAGTGTGACTCTGGTCACTCTGACTTGTCATTTTGGGTGGCCCATGGCTATTCTGGAAGTGATGCCTGGTGTTTTTGCATATGGGGAAAATAATTCATATTCAGAATAAATTCTTCAGCAGGACTGAAGATATCCTTTTCCCTTTGCTTTATTCATTGTTATGAATTGCAATCAAAGACAGCTTAATGGTGAAATTGCTATAAAACGGCAGAGAAAACGTTTCTTTGGGTATTAGTTTTGTTTTAGTAGATTACAAAGTGGTGATTTAACTTGCCACCTTCAGGATTATTTCTGCCTCTCAGTGGGGTAATATAATCAGCAAGATCTAGTACAGCCTTCATTTCTAGAGAACACAGATAAATAATCTCCCAATAAACTCTTGAGCAAACCAAATTACCTGTGACATTTGACATCCCCCAGGCAGAACCAGGGGGATATCACTTTGAAGTGTGTGGGTGGGAACTGGGGGAAATGCTGGAGAGTCATGGAAGTCTGCAGCAAAGGAGACAGAGAATTGGAGATGGACGTGGGACCCTGTGGAGAGTTGCTCCAGAGAGGTCTGATCTGTGCACACCTGCAGGGTTTTCTCAGGGTGTTGTCACAGGATGTGAGCCAAAGCTGCCTAGGTTCCACAGGCAGGTGGGGCTCCAAGAAATAGACTGAGGTTGAGTCTAAGAGTGGGGTACCCAGGCAGCCCACTGGTCATGTGGGCTATAAGTAAGCCATGAGCTTCCCACTTGGCTATTTTTTTTTCTTCTTTGGTACAGGATATTGAACCCAGGGATACTTAACCATTGAACCACATCCCTGGATCTTTTTAATATTTCATTTAGAGAGAGGGTCTTGCTGAGTTGCTGAGGGCTTTGCAAAGTTGCTGAGGCTGGCTTTGAACTCATGATCCTCCTGCCTCAGCCTCTGGAGTCACTGGGATTACAGGTGTGTGCCACTGTGCCCTGCTCCCACTTGGCTATTTAATAAACATTTTCTGAGGCCCTACTGTGTACCCATTGGGTACTCTTGAGTTAACAGATCCCATATCTGTTCTTCCGGGAATTCAGAGCATGGAGGGACACTGAAACTCAAATACCATCAGTTGTGTTGTTTGTAGGCATGTGAGTGAGTAACTTCTGTCTGGAGCTGTCAGGGAAGGCTTCACTGTGTTAAGGGCTAGCTGAGCCCTGAATGGTTGTAAGGACTTTTCTCAGTAGAGAAATGAAGGGAGGAAAAAATAGTCTAGGCAGAAGGAACAACGTGGGCAAGAGCACAAAAGTACGAAGTCATGGAATGTGCTGAAGGCAGCACAAGGCTGAGATCTTCAGGAAAGGCACTTTTATGGGGAGATGATGGAAGAAGGCAGTACCTGATGGTGAGAGGTCTTGAATGATAAATCAGTCTGGGCTCCTCCTCACAGGCTTGGCTTTAGGGGTGTGGAATGGTTCTGGGATTCCAAAGAACATGGATCAGTGACTCCGTGTTCCCAATGTTAGCTGCTGGTCCTGTGGGAGAGAGGAGTCACATGAGGAGCCAAGATTTGATGTGAACAGTGATCAGGCTGGTTTTGAGGCAGAGTGGCTGGCTAGTGTCCTGGAGTCCAGCCCTGGGGAGGAGCTACCATAGCCCTGAACTTGCACAAAGTGGAGCAGGCCATGGTGAGAGAACAGTTGTGTCTGTAGGTGGATGGAACTGGAGGGTTTTTAAGAAGTGGGGAAGCACAGCAGGTGGTTGTACTGTATTTGGAGGCCAGTCTGAGGAGCATGTTGAAGATTTGGTCCCCAGCTGGTGGCACTGTTGGGAAATAGTGAAAATCTTGGAGGTGGGGCCTACTTGGAAGAGGCAGGTCACTGGGGATGTGTCTTTGACAAATACATTTTGTCCTTCTCTTCTTCCTGCTCTCTCTATCTGCTTCCTGGCTGCCATGAGGTGAGTTGTTTTGCTCTGCCATGTCCTCCCTACCATCATGTTCTACAGGCCCAGAAACACTGGAGCCAAGTGACCATGGACTGAAACCTCTGAAACCATGAGCTAAAATAAAAATTTCCTCTTTTAAGTTGACTTTCTCAGGTCTTTCATCACAGCAATGGAAAACTGACTAACACAGGAGGGTCGTAAGTGTTGTCCTCAGTGCCCTTGGCTTTATGTCCTTCCTGTCACAATGCTCAGCTATTCCTATGATTAATGACCAAGCAAATATTAGCAAATATTCATTTGGAAAGGCCCCAAGTGATTAGGGTGACCTCATGGTCTGGTCTGGCCTGGCCTTAAAATAGTGGTGAGGAGTTTAGAATTGTGCTGGCCAACATGGTAGCCACTCGCAACATGGGCTATTGGGCAGGTACTTGAAATGTGCCTAGACTGAATTGAGAAGTCCTGTAAGTGCACTGGATTTTGAAGAGTTTGTGCAAGAATGTAAACTATCTTATTAATTTTTTCTACTGAGTATGTATTGAAATGACAATATTTTAGATAAGTAAAATATTGAAAAATAACATAAAAGTAAAGAAAAGTATATTGAAATTTTAATTTTACCTGTTTCTTTTTTAAACATGACTACTAGAACATTTAAAATGATGTGACTCACATTATACTCATTTTGGACAATGCTGATCTAGGGGCTGAAGAGAGGAAGTGTTAGGCTTCCAAAGAGTACCTGCTCCTGCCTCCTCCAGGCACTTGAGTGGCAGTTGCTCTGGGACCTGTGCTGTGGTGGCCCCACATGGGTTGCTGTTCCCCTCTTTAATTTTCTGAGCCTGCTGATGAACTATCCCTGGTCCAGATACTGGTGGTCCTGGTGATAAGGCAACCAAAAGTGCTGCTTGAGGATCCCAGACAGGCTATACATTTGGGTCTACAGAGGAGGTTATTGCATAGGCTTTATTCATAAAGTCCCGATTTCACTAGACTGAGGTCTTTCTGGCTGAAGAACAGCTGGTACTCATTCCTGTAGCCACAGAACCTGGCATAGATCCTGCATACAGTTATGCTGGTTGGATGGAGAGGTGGCAGGAGGTTTTTTGAAGATGCACATGAAACCCAGAGACTAAAGACAGTGCAGCTGGATGAATAGATGGCTGGCTGGAGCTCAGAGAGGTGAACAGATTGATGAGTGGGTAAGAACATGGATGGATTTAAAAAAAAGGTGGATAAAGATGGGGAATGATGAATCTGGATGAATATGAAACGAAGCTGGGTGGACAATTGATATTGGATGGAATGTGTAAAACAAAGATGGGTGGTTAAGCAGATGGATAACTGAATGGGTGTTGTTGGAAGATGGAGAAAGGATGAATGAAGGGGGCTTATCCCAGCATGAGCCTTGGCCAAGGCCTGTTGAGGACATCGCTTTTTCTGGTTAACGTGCAGCCCATTTCTCTTCTCTTTGTGTTTTGCCCAGGCATGTCTGGAGCTTCTCCAGGCTTTCATTGGATTCCCCTGAGAGTTCTCATTGCTTTGTCTGTGCTAATCAAGTCTCTCTTCCTAATTAGAGCTGTCAACTCCCTGGTGGGCCACCTCTGCCATTTTGGAGCTACAGGCTGGCAGGCTGGGACATGATATGTGAGGGAGTGCAGATGATGTGTTTGTTAGACAGTGTGTGGGGAATTCTTTATGACAGGTCAATCATCTTTTTATACAAACATCATGGGACCTTCCAAATAATTGAGGAATCAAGACTATGATTGAGAAAGGGAGGACAAAGCCACTTGAAGAATTCTGAGTTAATGGGATAGGGCACTCCAGGTGGAAAGATACTTCCTTTCAGGACCACATTCCTGACCCTTATGGGAGTATAATAACTGCTCTAAGACATGCAGATGACCTTCCAGAAAGTTCTTTCTCTGAAAGCTCATACTTTTTTCTCAGAGGTTCTTGGGGGGAAAGTCTAAGACTCCTTTGGGGGAAATGAGTCTCTGGGAGAAACAAGGACTGCCTGGCATCTCTGGATTGGAGTCAATCTTTCCTGAGGTGGCAGGGTGGGAAGTTCTTGGTCTCTCTAGTCACAGGGGCTTTGAGTTGGCAGGGTGGGAAGTTCTTGGTCTCTCTAGTCACAGGGGCTTTGAAGGTGTGGAGGGGACAGCAGTCATTCAACTGGTCAGGCTGCATAACTGCCTGGGATGGGGGAAGGCTGCTATGTCAGCTCCTTGCAAGGTTTTGGCTTTTCTGCATCAGCAAAGGCTTTAATCACTGTGATCAGCAGTCAACTCATCACCATTAATTGGATTACATTTCAAGTAGGATTCCTGGAGAGGTTCCACTGCCAATGGGGCAGAAGGACAAGGGTTTTCTGCACACCACAGCTCCTTCTGCTCTCTGGGGAGTTGTCTGAACGTGCAGTTGCCAGTAGTGCTTTTCCTGGAAACTGCACAAATCTTTCGTGGCTCCCTTCCCTCTTAATTTTAGGATTACCACCCCAGATCTCATACTTCATTCTCTCATAGTGCCTCTCCCATTCCCTCATCCCATGAACTCAGAATAAAACTGGGCCTCCTTTTATTAAGACAATCTCAGAGCAATTAAACTTCCAAACTTATCACACAAGGTTCCAGACCTTTTTTTTTTTTTATATTGGGGATTGAACTCAAGGACTCTCAACCACTGAGTCACATCCCCAGCTTTTTATTTTTTATTTTGAGATGGACCTCACTAAGTTGCCTAGGGCCTTGCTAGGTTACTGAGGCTGCCTTTGAAAAAGTGCCATCCTCCTCCCTCAGCCTCCAGAGTTGTTGGGATTACAGGTGTATGTCACTATGCCCAGTAGTTCCGGAAGCTTTGATGATGGTAATGGATAGACTCTCTGAAGGTTTCCTTAAGGGAACTGCAATGGGAATTATTCAGCAAACCTCCTAAATGTTCTCTTTTACCCATTTATCTCCTCAAAGCCTGGATCTTCTGCTTTCTCTACTAAAGACCCATCTCTGGACAGGTTTTCTTTTCTTTTCTTTTCTTTTCTTTTCTTTTTTTTTTTTCTGAACAGGTTTTTTACCCCCACTACTCATCTGGCACTGGTCAAGATCTTTAAAGCAACTCCAAGCTCCAAAAGTTTTGTTTTTCTTCCCTGAAAGCTGAGCTCATGCTTACACAGATGGCTTTAGGCTCCTTGACTCATTTCTGTCCTCCTCCTCTGGCCCATCATTCTGACCAACCTAAGCTGTCTGTTTCCTCTCTCTCTCCCTCCTCCCCTCTTTCCCCTCCCATGCTAGCTAGCTTTCCCTCCCACTCTGGCCTTAAGGAGGAAGATGTCCACCCTGTGCCTCTTGAGTTCTTGGCCCTCAGTTCCAGTCACATGGGGACATGAATAGGTTCATTTTGAGTCCAAACACCTGGAGTGAAGTCAGTCTTTCTTTCTTTCTTTCTTTCTTTCTTTCTTTCTTTCTTTCTTTCT